>BMAW01102198.1:727865-800849 GCA_019974015.1 Nephila pilipes | reverse complement strand
CCCCCCCCCCCCCCCCCCAGATTTAAAAAACAAAGTTTCTGTAAAATTTGTTTGTATTAGTGTTTCTATTTTTCTGTGATCATTTTGAGATGAAATATTTGTTGTAGTCTGTATATTTTGGCTTAACCGATCATTTCATCATACAGTCAAGAATTTTAACTTTTAGTGGCGGATTCAAAAGTCCACATGCTGTAGGTTTCCACATTGCTCTTAAAAATTCATGAATGAAAGCATAGATTCCTCAATAACTTAAATGAATGTGGATTTCTCAGCTAAAAACCGGAATGAAATTGAAAATTTTCATGTCGGCTGACATTGCGATGATACTTTCGTAAACAATAACAGTAATTTTGTTAGAAATAACAGGCTTAAGAAAGAAACATTTTATCTCAAAAAATGGCAATAATTTGTCCTTTTTAGCAAAAAAGTAAGAAGTATTTTATAGTTTGAAGAATTATGTTTATTATGTGCCGTAATTAACAAATCGACAGTAATTTTATGTAATAAAAGTTGATAAATAGTTGTTGTTAAACGTAAATAATTAATTTCGGAAAAAAGTTTATAATGCTTAGTTATTTTAATGTGAAAAAAAATGGCAGAAAATAATAATAATTTTCAAATTCTGTACTTTTCTTACAATTCCTTTTACTAAAATCTGTTTTTTCCTTCTTTTATACATAAATTAAATTTTTAAATATATATAATTTATGTTAGCTGTTAGAAAAGCTTTATTAAGTTTATGTCTTTGCTGAAGTATTTTTTTTTATTTCAGAAAAACTTTCAATTTCAAAAAGATGAATACATTTGGGACGTCAAAGAACATATAATTGATTCGTTACCCAAGGTACTCATCAATATCTTCTTTCGTCGCTTCATTCGTATTGAATCGTTTGATAAATCAACATTAAGCGTAGCTCTGTATTTATAAGTGAATGTATTTCTTCTAGGAGTTAAAAGAAAGTTTTAACTACGGAATTTTTTGCCCGCCTATCAATGGCAAAGCTGGAAAGTTCCTTGATGAACAAAGACCCTTAGCTGATTATCCTTTTTATGGTTCTGTTGGTTACGTAGAGGTATGCACTGATATTTTTACGAAAGTAATTATTATTTTAAAAAAATTTTATATAAAATTTGCGTCTTTCTTAAAAATTTTATTATACAGACATAAACTTATAATTCGTTGAATTTATAAGAAAACAAATTGCCAATTCCTTTGAACACTTTTAGAGTTATGATCGAATTTTCGCTTAAAAGCATTAGTATAATTTACAATGTAGTTTTAAAATAAGTTCTTATTGGAAAATTTAGGGAACAAGTAAGTAAAGTAATGTAATAAATGTTATTCATATTTAATTAATTGATCGATTTCACTTCTCATAATGAACAAACAATATAACCACACTATGGCTTATCAGAAAGTTTAAAAATTTATTATTCGTATTGTACCTTTAAGCAATTGAAGATAATTTTAAACCTGCGCATTCTTTCTCTCTCATTATTATAACTGCTCTTATTTAAAGAAATGTTAATAAAAAATTGTTGAATATTGATCAATTTTGATTCGGTAGTTCTGTAAAAAATTCACGTTGTGATGCTTCTATTGAAAAAATAGACGAATACAATTAATTAGAAGAGAAAAAATTGTTTATATGGATGTGAGGATTTTGAAGGCATTTTTTTTTTAAACTAATGAATTACTGTTTCAAATCCAAGAAATGATTCATTCATATTCATATAAAAATTCTGTTTTATATCATATTTACTTCGAAGAATAATGAACATTATTATATTTTTACTATTCTGAAATTTCTTTTTTGTAATTTTAGTAATATCTAAATGTATTTCAAAGAGTTTAATTGCTTTGATTAACATAGTTTAAATTTTGCAGCTGCGATACAAACGACGTGTATACAAGATGATGAACGTAGAAGAAAAACAGATAAAACAGCTCCACACGCGAGTAAGTTCGATTTTCAATTTTTTTAAAAATTACTTCATCTAATAATTCTGTTTATGAATTATCTCATCCTTTTCACAAAGACTGCAATATTAGCATTAATTATAAATTTTCTTTTACACCACTGTAAGTGATGACTGTCACAGTTATATTAAATTAGAAGTGAACCATCCTTCCTACTCTCAATTATTTGGCTTCTACCTCTTTACACTGAAGTTTTATGGGAAATTGTTGAGAAAAAGAGAATGGGCTTAATTTCATTTAGAACCCTGTGATTCAGTGTAGTTAGTTTTATGAGTATTCTGCTTGCCTGATTGGTACAGTTACAAGTCTAATAACCGAAGATTTCAAGATTAAAGAAATCTAAATTAGCTAGCTAGTGTGAAATTTTCATCGTCACAACTTAGCAACATTATGAAATCCGATTTTTAGAAAATATTTCTGAACATCCTTTATCCTTTGTGTTCATTATATTCTCTAGAGATTCAAAAATCAACATGTTCGCCAAATTATTATTAACTACGAAATATTTTCATTATACCTCGTGCAGTTTCGATGTTATAAAACGACACGCACAGTATTCGTGCACGTGTGAGATTTCTTCTAGAAAAATTAGAATCGGGAAATAGGATTTTTTAATACTGACAGTTCTGACAGTAGAGTAAAAGTTTAGAAGATTCTAAGAAGTAAATTAGGAAATGTTCGAGTGTTTTGTTGTATATTTTCCATAAAATCATGTATTGTATGTGCTTGTATTACTAAAGAAATATCATATAGTTGTTTGGTTGCCACCTAATGCAATCTCTAAAACCCTGAAGAGATATTAACATTCAAACATTAGAGACAAAGAATGATGTGTGATAGAAAATAAAATGGATTTTAGTCCGAGTTCCTCAAAGAAAAGTATAATCTTGAGTTAGTGCCCGTTATTATTACATATTCCTCTCTCTCGAGTACTTTAATTTCATCAGGAGTTTTAACACTTACATTTTTTTTTTGTTATAACAGAGGCCATGTAAGTTCGTGAAAGAGGATGCATTACATACATCGTCCTCTATGTTTAGCATAAATATATCTCAAACTACTAGGACAGATCAATTGTAAAAAAATAATAAAAACTTTGTAAGGGTTTGTTAGAGCGAGGAGAGAGGAATTAAATCAATTTTGAAATGATGAGAAAAATAAGTAATCTTGTTAAAATTTCAAATTGTAAGTAGAAATGAAGTTCAATGTAAAATCTGAAATACGCTGTAAAAGCTCGTTTTACATCGTGTTGTACAAATGCCTTAGTTTACATTAAAAAAGACACAAAAATTTTCGTTAAAAAATTAAGTTTTGCAATTACAAAGTTCATTTATATGAAGTATATCTGGAGTCAATATAACTAGCTTTAGCTAATATCTAAAGTGATAAAAAAAATATGACCAACTTTATCAAGTTCAAGTTCCCATTATGGTACATATATAGGATCAGAGAGAGAGAGTATAAAGTTGAATAATCTGTAATGTAATAAATTAATCTGAGACAAAAAATTTCTTAAATTCATTACACAGATTGATGTATGCAAATGTAGAGTTTGTATGAGTTTTATGTATTTAAAGTATTAAGTGTCTTTAACTTATCTACAATAGCTATAATACATATTTTTCTTTTTTGTACTGTTAATTATTAAGTCTTCTTTTCCTATTTTTAATCTTTTTAAAGTATTATCTAAATTAATGGGCTTTTTTTTTTTGTCTAAATGTTGAATCTTTCCTTAATTGACTTCGAAATACATTTATGTATCTATAATATACCATTAGAAAGAAGGCAAAATGTGGGTTTTGGAGAACTAAAATAATTCTTCATATATTTTCATTTTTTCTTAAATATCAGAATGCTATTGTAATTTTTGTTGCGCTGTTTAAATTATTTTATCACTGAAATATGAGACAGAAATTTTTGAATTCATATAAATTAGTAATTATTTGCTCTTTCTTTTCATTATGTATGAATTGGGAAAATGCTATAGTCTTGAAAAATGGCTGAGTAACAAAACTATTTTTTCGTTCAAGTATAGCAAATTATACTTAAATTTGTGATGTACTCTCACTGCCATAAAAATTTGCGCACCAAGAAAGAGTTGTCAGAATAAAACGAAATTTTACATATGTAAGTACAGCGTTGATATAAGTAAGTGATTACAAAATCAAAGCAAAATGATCATTTACTGTTCGAAAAATTACAAATAAATGGAGGTTTTAGTACTCTGTTGGGTCACCCCTAGCATGAATGCATGATGTGATACGGTCGGGCATTGAGGCATACAAGTCCCGTATGATGTTCTGTGAAATCTCGTTCCACAGATGCTGCAAACGCGCCTTTAATTCGACCAAACGTAGGCTATCCCACTTGCCAACTTAAATAATCCCAGATGTGTTTTATCGGTGACAAATCTGGGGATCGAGCAGGCTACGGAAGGGTAGAAATGTAGCGCTGGTAGTCATGTGAAACCCTTGCTGTGTGTAGGAGAGCTTTATCCTGATGAAAAATGCTCACGAGAGCCCTGACATGAGTCGCAACACATGTGGCTGAAGAATGTCATGAATGTACCATGTACGTTCACCACGGGGCCTCCACATACGCCCACGATTGTCATCACTGTTTAGATTGAATAAGGATTCGTTGCTGAGACGTTCCATTCGGTTGCAGTTCAATCCTTTCGAGCGAGACACCACTCCAAATGGAGGCGACGGTGAGTGGGTGTCAACGGCAGTACGCGAAATGGGTTCCTGGATAGCAATTGCCCTTCAGCCAGGCGCCTTGCGGTGGTACGGACTGACACAGAGGCCTGTATTGAAGATGCTACCTGTGTATGGATGGTGGAGAATGAGACCGTTGGCGTTATGCGTGCGTGTCGCATGATGTGTTGGTCTTCTCGATTATTGGTCTGTCGAGGACGTCCTGAGCCTGTGATCTTTGTGTAACAGACTTTTCTCTTGTCCACTGATCCCAACACCTCCTCACAGTAAAGTCAGAAAGGCCTAGGTGGTGAGCTGCTCGCCGGGCTTAGCACCCGATTTCCATCATCCTTATGATTTTTCCCCTCTCGAACTCTGACAGCTGCTCATATTTTCTCCGATAGCGGCGTAATGGCATCTCTAGTTAAAAAGCATCCCTCTGCCACAGATTAATCATACGCTCACAAGCTCTGCTTATAATCCAAGGAGAACGATGTTCAACTCCCTCTGGTGGCAGTACGCAATTCACAATAACGCTGCATTTCTAATCATTTATATATCTTCCTGACACATACATTCATGCCATGTTTCGTAACAATCCCACTCTTACTTCTTGGTGCGCAAATTTTTGTTGCAATGAGTATATTTATGTAATGCATGTGGTGATTGATGACTTAATTCTACGTGACCAACTATCTTATTTCTGTTAAATGTTTCTTTTATTGATAATATGATTAATGCAATTTTATTAGTTTATATTGTGATGCATAACAAATGTGTTAATGGGAAAATAAATTTCTTAATTTTAGTTTTTTGTCGAAATTAAATAATTTTGGATAAAAGCTGATGTTTATGTTTTCGTTACAAAAATATTAATTTTACCAAATACTGTATCAAATTGGACTTTCTGTTTCCAATCTTTTTTCTCTCAATTAGTATTAATCGTAGTAGATTTTACTCATGATTGAGACTAATACTTTTGTTAATATATTTCCAGCATTACATTTGAAAAGAGAATTTGATGTAGTTATCTCAAACAATGATCCAAAATATTTTAGTTATAATTAAACTTCTTAGTTTGGAATGAGATCTTTGTTGATTTTTTATGAATAAAAAAGCAGTTTGACAGCTAAAATTGTTTCTTAAAAAATAATTTTAAATTAATTCTTACAGCATTTCCAATAATTCCGTGAAATCGTTATTTTGTGAAGCCTTCATCAATTCTTTCATTGAAAAATTTAACTTTTTCAACTGTATTGATTAAAAACATTTGCTTAGTTAAATTTTACCTTATTAAAATTTTAATTATTTTTACATGTTTTTAGAGTTGTCAAAAATTTTACAGAATTTGCTCGTTCCCATTTTCTTTTGCATTTTTATTAAAATCATGTACCTGAACGGATATTTGTTTCGAACAAATTGTGGATATCTAATCTCTCATTATTGTGCAATTTTAAGAACTTCGTGAACTATTTTCGGTTAAGCTAATATAGATGATCAGTGTTAGTCATAAAGAAATGCTCAATATTTTTGGCATCTGAATTTATATCTTCTTCAATTAATTCCAAATTTGCCGAAATAGTTATCATTTCAACTTTATATTGTTAAGAATACTAGTGGAATGGGAATGCTTTACAATAAAAACGTAATTATTAAAAGCCAAAATCGAAGAATGACTTAGGGTAAGTCCTTTCTGTTAAAAATTAATCTCCCTTGAGACTAAGCCACGATTTAATGATGCATATTATGTAAGTACTTTCTGAATTTAGCTTTTTCAAGTTAACCTTTTTTGCATGTTTGTATTTCAATCCTTTTTTTTAACCTCATGAATATTATGCTTAAGTATAACCCAACAATTTTTTTTATAAATTTAAATGAACTAACATTAATTTTCACGCATCTACATGATTTCATAAATTCTTACTCCTTTCCACTTGTAACATTCTACTCTAGGCCAATCTTCGAAGAATGCTAGACCATGTAAATAGTAGTCAAGTAGAAAAGATAACAAAGATGTGTGCTAGAGGGATGGATCCTAATTTTCACTGTCCAGAAACTGGAGGTATAGTATATTCTAATAGTCTTATTTTTTTTCATGAATGCTTTGCATTAATTTATAAAACAATTCTGTCTAATTTTGTAATATTTTATCTAGCTTAGATATAAATTAGTTTCAATTTTTATTAATACTTCTTAACTTTGTTTTGAAATTGAAAACACATCTTTAAAATAATATTATCGGACTTCTTATATATATATATATATATATATATATATATATATATATATATATAACACATCGATCAATAACTCCCGAGACTAACCCAGAGATGGCGCTCGTAGTAAACCAGTAACCAGGTCTTTCTAGAGTACTAACCTTTGTGCTTGAAACGTGTCAAAATTTTAAGTTGATCGGACCAGGAAAAAGGTTTTTTGAAGTGAAGTGAAAAAGGTTTTTTCCGAGTGGGTGCCGCGATTGCTTTCGATGGAACAAAAACAGCAACGAGTCGATGATTCAGAAAGCTGTTTATCGCTATTTACTCGCAACAAAAAAGATTTCTTGCGAAAAAAAAAAAAAAAAAAAAAAAAAAAGATTTGGAAAAGCGTTGGAATGATTGTATCACCCTAAAAGGTGATTAACAAAAGGTGTTATGTTGATGAATAAAAAAAAATTTTTGCAAAAAAAATGTTGTTTTCAATGTTAGACTCGGGAGTTATTGATCGATGTGTTATATATATATATATATTTTAATAATTAAAGAATGGCTTGGGTTAAATTTTCTTTAAAAGAAAAAAAATATATGTACACTATAATTATTTGATGTAAAAGAAATAGAACCTACCTTGTTGCAAAAATGAGATTACATATCCTGTCCTGAAACATTCAGAAAGGGAATGTGTATGTGAATCTTGTCTGAGATTCGATGTGGTAGGTTTCATAGTTTAAGGAACAAAAAGTACTAAGAATCAGTTCAGTATTTATCACTGTCTTTTTCATTTTCTGTTTCCAAATGCTAACCTTTTAATATTACTGTCAATTGGATTATATTTTGTATAAAGTTAACTCAAAACAATTCAACTTATTTATTGATATTACTGATTCTTTGCGTAGTTGTTTTTAAAATAAGGATGATTAAACTAGTATGTCAAGTTCTGACTATGCCATACAATTTAAAAACAGAATAGGGCTGAAGAATAGAATGGTCTATTTCTCATGAAGACATTTTGAGTAATGATGGGAATAGTTCCTGTTTCAGGATTAGGCTTGTTTTAGACTACGTTTTAGACTTATGCTTATTCCAATGTGCTGAAGAACACGCTAACAGCTTGTAATTCTACAAACGATCAGTTCCCGGGAATCTGAAGAAATGCTCCAAGCCGCAGTTGGCGAGCTCATGTTCCCTTGGTATAATAATAAGCATACATGTCTTGCACATTTTAGACTAGTTTTTCTTGGTGTAATATTTCTGACCAGATGAAAATAAAAATCTGATTTTTTCCCTCTATTACTTTTTTTAATAACCTTCAATGAATGGCTTAAGAAATATGTATGTGACATGAAAAGAAATCTTTAAATTTATTAATAAGTACCTTTGGTTTTTATTTAATTTCATGACATCATGTAGGTACTTTATAGCACAATTCATTTTCACATTCAACTCATTTTTAAATAAGCCTGTTTAAAGTCATTTGATTATGATTATAATTATGGACTTTATAACTAGTTGATGTCTTTCCAAAAAGAATAGCAGATGAATTGTAAAACATTCCATCTTATCTTTTCTTTTGTACACAAAATTGAATTATACGTCGCATATAAGATGAATAAAACGTATTGTCGTAAATATATTTTTTCATTTTCATGTGTCGCTTTTAATCTACTCCAATGAACATTTAAATATGTCAAAAAGAAGATTGTATCTTGATTGGTTTAAGCAATCATACCTCATAAAATTATATTTTAACTGTTAATTTTGGAAACAAAATTCCGAAATCGAAATTTTCAGGATGGAGATTGAGGTTTGAAAGTTGATATTAATAAAATTGGGAGATTTAATTTAAAACTGTACAAATCACCAGCCAGATGTTTATGTCCTTGAATTACATAAATGTTATCCAATAATGTTGGTTGAAAAGGAAACATACTACACTCGAATCATACTAACATGTCTTATTGAAATTATTATATATTAAATCACAATTGGACTAAAAGCCTGAGTAACTGTAAAATAAAATTGACAAAATTTTTAGACTAAGATATATCTGAAAAATACATTTTCTTGTTAGCTAATTAAATATATCTATATGCATGACCTGGGAAAGAGGCACTGTAACGTTCAAATTAATGTTTCAGTTTTTATCAAACATACATCTTGATATAGTTTTAGTTATCTTAGTACTTAAGTTGGATTAAAATTTCTTCTGTTTGCAAAAATCTCAAAAATACACTGTTAGCTTCCTTATATTCAAATTTTAATACATATAATGAACAATATTTGCAAATCAATTTGAAGGGAATTGAATAATTTTTTTAACGCTTCGATGTATAAATCATGAGGTTTGTTATATTTTCAGTGAATCAAAAGGGGAAGGCTAATTCTTAACTATGTGTTTTTTGTATGTAAAAATGAATTTTGCAACCACAATGTTAAACTCGTTTCCATGTAGAACTTTCTTTTTTCTGTTAACAGTAATTAAGTTATGGATATAAAATTATCGAATGAAATATCTTCCCTAACCTTGTAAATAAGTCTTCCACAGTATCATATTACTTACTTTCTCTCTTAAATTTTAAATTTGTTTTCTATTAGATTATCATATATTTTAAAATGCATCTACTTAATATATATATATATATATATTCCTCATTCTTTATAGTGTACTCTTATTTTTTTGATTTATTTGTTATATTACGATTGTATTTTAAATGTAACGAAATTGATTACTTTCAGAATCGCCGTTAACAATTGCAACTTCTTTGAAGCAACCAGCAAAAGTTATCATGGCTTTGATTAATGGCGGGGCCTTATTAGATTTCCGAACTAAGGATGGACTTACAGCGCTTCATAAAGCAGTCGAGAAGAACAACCTAGAAGCATTAAAGGTAATTTCTCAAAAGTTGCCCTCTGTATTATGTGTAACGATGAAGAAAAAAAAGTATTAATTATTTATTTATCTCTCCCTCAATAATAAAAAAGTATTAATTATTTATTTAATCTCTCCACCAATATTTTCAATTATGAAATTTAGAATCGCGTATACCTACTCTGTAAAATAACTACTGTAGTTATCAATGGACTTATTTTCGTATTAGAATTTTATATTCGTATTTTTTATAACCTCAATTTTAAAAAAAATATTTCGAAATTGAAATATATTAATTATTGTAATACTTGTGAATTATTTGAATTTCTCGATTATGGCTGCTTATTAGCAAAATATTTTTTCTTTTTTTCATGTTAATATGTAAAAAGTAGTTATTATTTTAAAAGTGTATAACATTTTTAAATGATATAAGAATTTTCAAAATTTGGAAACTTATTAGAAATGCATTTACTAATTTGATGACAATCTGGAATTAAAGAAATGTTTCAAATTATGTTAGTTTATTTTGTTTTACTTAAAAATGAACAATTTATGTTGATTAGGAGATAATTACTTCGGGTCTACATCTGGAATCCCATCGAATGAACCCATTCCAGATATAGAAATATTCAGCGCACTTATTATCTTATGGTGGTAAATACGAGTAGTTGTAAAAAATTTCATACTTATAAACACTGACCACATTAACATACGTTTATTGAATTATTATTTTATTATTAAGAATTATGAATTCAAGCAAATTGTATATGGATGTGTTTCATTTATTTCTTGGTAAGAAAACGTTGTATTCTAAAAAACATTCGGAAGTAATTGCTGAAGTACATGATGTGTAAGCGATAGTATTGAAATTGCATCAAACAGCACTACTTAATTGATGAATTTTCCAACTATTTTCAATCAAGATAGTCCTATTAATGAGTAACTAATAAGATTCGTGCATTATTGATTGTACAAATTGGTCGAATCTTTCTGATAATGATATTATTCTTCAAAGAGGACACCAATCTTTTCAATTATGAAATTTACTGTCGCGTATACCTTCTCTGTAAAATAACTGCTGTAGTTATCAATGGATTTATTCTTTCTATTTTAGCTCAATTTTTTTTCTGAACTGCCTTCTTGATTGACAAAAATGAGAAAATATTATATCGAAATTAGTATTATAAGATATATTGAGTTGTCAGTTTTTTATACTAAATACTAATGAAATAATTGGAACTTTTCTTTGGACAATTTGGTAAATAAATTTTTGCCATACTTGGTAAAATTTATAGAATTTTTTTTTCTAATACTTTTTAGTGCATTATTTTTTTCTTCGATTCCTGGCATATTTATTTTTCTACGATTCTTAGCGTATTATTTTGTTAAAGAATTCTATTTGTTTTTCTAGTAATCCAGTGCAAATATAGTGACAGATTAAAGTTTTAATTATATTTAATATCACTTTAGGTATAAAGGATGTATATTTGATCGATTTTTAATTTGCCATAACAACTCAACTTTCTGTTATTCATTCTATCAAGAAAACGAAATTTTTACTGAATATTAATTGAATAAATAAATATGTATACTTACATTTTTGAGCGGAAATTATATCGCGCGTGCGCTCGAATTTCTCCGTTTCTTTAATTTGGAATTAAATTTTTTGAAGAATTGAATTTCATTATTTTTCCATGAAATTGTAGCATGTCTTAAATAATTTTTAATAATTCTAGTAATATGTTTTATTTCTTTGAGAAAAATAACTGTTTATTATATGAAAAAATGTAATTATTTATATTGCTCAAATTTTAGACTTTACTTGATCTTGGCGCATCCCCTAATTACAAGGATAGCAAAGGCTTAACACCATTGTACTACACTTTGTTACATGCCAGCGATCACCTACTGACAGAGACTCTTTTACATGACCATGCATTTATAGGGACATGTGATCCACAGGGTTGGCAAGAAGTGCATCAGGTATCTTTTTCTTCTGATAATATTATTTTGATAGTAATGAATATTAAATAAGTGGCGGCGATTAGGAGGCGAAAACTAGGAATTATAATCAAGACATTTGTATAAAAAATTTTTATTTAGAGGAAATATGCACATAATGCAATGGGATGCATCGCGGCATGATTGTTAGACATGTGTGCCGCTGGTAACCACTTCGTTAAGCATCACAACACTCAGTGATTGGACTCTGGCAAATTATCATTTTTAGTATTTATTTTAAACAGGTCATAATTTTATAACTGAAGTTACAACTTATCATTTTTCATTTCTCAAAATACTTCTATTTAATTGCAATTCATATAATATATTGTTCTTTTGAGGAAAATTTTATTGGATATAATATTAATTACAAAATTTCAAAAGGGGGGAAAATGACCATTGCATTACTAGGATTAAAACTAAACCTCAGTAAAGTTGGTATGAAATTATCAACTTTTACTTCTATATCTAAGTTCGCTTGAAAGAGTCAAAAATTTAGTATTTTGAAGTCAAATTTTAAAATTTTGTGTTTGAGGATACTTCCTCCATACACCCCTGTCCCCATTATTTTTTACTGTCTATAACTTTTTTGCCTCCTCATTTCTAATTGCCAATCGACACCACTTCGTTTAATTACATGTGCCCTAGGTTCTTCGTTATTCTGCATATCAAAAATTTAAAAAAAAAAAAAAAAAAAAAAAAAAAACGTATTTTTTTACTCATATACGAAATAACATATGTAACCTCCACATAAGCTCTTCCTTGCAAATATCTCCACAAAATTTTTATATATATGTATTCCATACTAAGTGTATCTCTGCTTGTAATTCCACTTATACATGATGTATTTTATAATTAATTGTCAACTGTAGTTTATTGCTTTTTTTTTAAAAAAATATTTGTATTTCCTGTTAAAAAATTGAATCATTTTGTGTAAATATGTTGTACTGATTTCATAAAAATTAGATTTAAACTATTTAAAAAAAAAAAAAAAATGAGGGTACTGTCAATGTTATTTTTCATTATTTTTTAAAATAAAATTTTATTGGAAAAGAAAAGTAAACAATTTTGGAAAAACAAGTATTGGTATTTGCATTTATCATTTTGTTTTCTGCCATAAATGAAGAAATGTTATTTATCCATTCCAAATGTTTTTATTATTCTTGAACTAAAACGATATGTTTATACTTGGTAAAGTTACCTCAGCTTTTAAAAAACAATTTTTTTTTTTGCTTTAAAGTAAGTAATTTAACAGTTTTAAAAGGATTTTAATTAAATAATTGAATATTTGAAAATTCAATTTTTGTTTAGGCATTAATCAGTTATTAAAGTTTTAATATTTTCTGATTGAATTAATAAATTATTGATTATTCATGTGGTTTATTCTTATTATAACATACCCATATTTTCTAGATTCTTTGTAGTCTTAATGTTCGTGAATCCATTCTTTTTGTTTGGTTTCTAACATTTTTTTAAAATTTAAATATGATTATCATATGCTGATTGCTTCTTTGTTAGGCTTGTAAACATGGGTTAGTTCAACATCTGGAACATTTGCTTTTTTACGGAGCTGACATGAATGCACGCAATGCAAGTGGAAATACACCTTTACATGTGTGTGCAGTCAATGATCAAGAAAGTTGTGCTAGAGTGCTTTTGTTTAGAGGAGCTGACAAAAACGCTTTGAATTTTGCTAATCAAAATCCTTATCAAGTTGCTGTCATTGCTGGAAACTTGAGCCTTGGTGAACTAATTCGTAATCACAATGCAGAAGATGTTGGTTCGTGTACAAATGATTTATAATTGCTATTTGATTCTTTATAAGTTAATAAAACTCATATAAATTAATTGTTACTAAATATGCAGTGAAAATGTGCATTCTATCTATGTATAAATTATTTATTCCATTGTAATTTTCTCATTTATTATAGTTTTTGTGGTTATTACAATTTCCGACTCAATTTAATGTAATAATCATTCTCTAAATTGTTTTTATCTAGTTTCTATTAACATTTCTCAGTAACAGTTGCAAAATAAATAACGCTTGTAAAATAAATTAATTACAATTGATATTTTACCACATTTAATCTCATCTTCAACCATATTATTTTATTAATAGTTACGAGGAGAAATTATTGAGTATCTTTATTGGTTTTCAATCTTAGGGCTGCCATCTGGTGAGGATGTGGATAATGAAATTTAAATTAAGAAATTTTTTCAATTGAATTAATTTAATTTAATTTTTAAAATTGCATGAGTTTCAGCATCATGAAACAAGAATTCGATAAAGGTTAAAGAGTAGTTATTTCAGAAGAATATGAGTTTTTAATATATGTTATGTAGTTGAGAGTCTGTTCTGTTTTAAATACATGGTGAAGATTTATCATTTTATAATCATTTTCAAATGAATGAACAATTGATAATTATGTATTATTTGTATCAGTTATTTCATTTAAATGGAAATGGAACTGATCATTACATATAAATGGTTGTTTTTTATTTATTTCATACGTATATTTTCTGCTTATTCCTAATTTAAATAATGTTAAAACGAAGATTTTAAATTTTGCTGTGTAAATGAAATGTAACATAATTCTAACATATGTTGTTTCAGCTTAAATTATATGAAAGTAATATTTCCTTGAAATCCTTTTTTTTTTTTTTTTAATAATTTATTTCATCTTCATATTTAAGTTATAGTATTGTTAAATAAATTTATCAAATGTCTTAAAAGTATTTTGTAATTTTTTTTTAAAAAAAATTCGAAGTTGATAAGCTTCTCCTAACTAGTATTTCTAAAAAATTTGTCAACTGTTTGTTTAAAAGCTTTCTCTCATTGTTTTACCTGAATTTTTTAAGACTTAAACGTTTAGCACCAACTACATTGAGCTCTATGAGCTAGTATGCAACAATGTGGAGAGCTAATTATTTTATTTCCTTGTGAAACCAATTTTTAAAGGTAAAATGATATTGAAAATATTATCTTATAATGAATATCATCATTGATTTATCAAGTCTTAAATATCGTTAATTATGAATTTAAATATGATTCAGAACTCTAAAAGTTTGAAAGTATGAATCTTAAAAATTATATATTTGCAAGTAACAGTAATCTTTCAATTTATATCTTGTTAATCGTTAAACTTTCCTTTGTTATTGATATATCTTTATAGATTTAAACAATCAGCTAAAGGATTAGAGAAAAATTTGTGTTTATATTTTTTTTGTAGTACCATATCGTGAAATGCCAAGATATAATCCAAGACGAAGAGCAAGTATTGCTCCAGTGGCCACACTTAGTCGCACTCACAGTGACCCTCGTCTTGATTTAAACCTTGGAATGAAACCACCATCACCTTGTCCATCAAACTGTTCTTTACCTCCCTTTTCTTCTATCTCATGTATTTCCGATGCTTCTACTGGTTCATCTTCTACTTGCACACATCCAAGTGGAGAAGACAGTGAAGACACAGCATCTGGGAGTGTGGTGACAGGTATAGAAATATTTTTTTAAAAAAATATGTAACACATTTGAAGAAGCGGGGAAAGCATCATTTAGAATCAGTAGTGAAGATATTCCTAGTGGAACGATTCCCATTACTACATTAAATTCCATAGGTTTATTCACTTAAGTTCTTACTATCACTATAAAAATACTTCTCAGTGGACTGTAAAATATATCTTTAATTACACATTTTCACACCTGCTCATAGTGTCTTCATGTATGCTTGTGTGTGTTTGGCTTAATATTTCCCATTACACACACAAATATGACGGGAACATGCTCTTCACAATTGTAACATTAGGAAAATATGGGTGGTGTGGTTATCGCACATGCTGGCCCCCATTGATATGTTTAAACATTTAATCATTGTATTCACTATTTCACTTAATACTCAGAAATTGAGCATATCAATTATCTTCAATCAAACAAAAAACACCATTGTGGCTTTACATAAAATACTGAGCTTAACTCAGCGTACTAAATTACTCATAAAATAAAAAAATTGACATTATTTACAATTGAATACTCTTGCAACGTTTGAAAATAAAAAGAATACATATATGTTAATTCAAGCATAGGTAAAACACAAATTTTAGAGATAGATCTCTTAAATACACCAAATGGAATTTTTATTTGAACAACACGAATTTTTTTATCGTCTTCAAAGTGCACATTAATAATTTTACCTAGTAGCCATTTGTTTGTTGTTATCTTTTACTAGTGACTCAAAATCGCCAATTTGGACATTATTCTTTTCAAATCTCCAGTTATTTTGCTGCTGAAGTTCATTTAAATAATTACGAGGCCGCTTTATCCAAATAAACTGTATTAGTTTTGTTAACCTTCGCCAAATATATTTACATTTGTTACATAAATTTCATGGTGTAATGATGTACCATTACATGAAACATATAGATATAAAAAATAAATCTTATTTTGCTGTATGGTATATTTATGATATAAAAAATCAATGCATAGTCCTACGTCACATGTCTTACACACATATTTATAAAAAATCAATGCATAGTCCTACGTCACATGTCTTACACACATATCTTTGCTTCACGCAAGATTTTGAACAAAGGGCACATCTTCTTCATCCTTTTTTTTTTTTTTTTTTTTTACTTTAATGTCTATGTACAAATTTGGATTATTTTCGCTAACATTACTGTCAGATTCATTAATTAGTTCGCAAATCTCTGTATCAGATAAATACTTTATTTCCGTCATGACTGTCGCTGCAAATAGAAACCGACCGAATGGAACGAACAGCTGAGAGCATCTGCTCTCTACCAAAAGCCCTAGACCCATAAACATCCATAAATTCACCCTCGAACTTCTAAGAAGCAATCAAGAAAGAAAAAAGCAAACCGAGAGCAAGTGCACCCTTTAAATCATGCCATTACATTTAAAGAGCCGCGACGCAACACGTTCTTTTAAAAAATTCCCCCCCCCCCCCCTCCTGGTAGCCAGAAGTGAAATCCAAGTCCATATCACCAAGGTCAACACTCCGAATAACCTATCTAAATAGATTTCGCGGTATTGTAAGGCCATATAGTAACATTAAAAAAATCAAATAAAACGTTCTCATCAAGCGTATCTCTATTGATACGTCGGGCCGTAGAAGACACTCACAGAGCGTATCAAATGTGATACCCTGGGCTCAGGAGAGCAAAACACGAGCGTATCGCATGTGATACGCTGGGAGCGAACGGGTTAAAAAATCCAAACGCTGCAAAATAAATTACTAAGAATAATAATCAACTCTCCTTGGTACATGAGAGATTCTGTTATACACAAGGATCTCAAAATCCCTAAAATTAATAGCCACATCTACCATTGATCCAGACCCTTCTTTTTCAAACTTATTAATCATACTAATCCACTAATTAGAGCCCAGCTTTTATTTACACATAATAAGAAACCTATCCATTACCATATCAAACTTACAATAATTACTTCTACCTCATCCCCCTATAACCATAAGTATTTGAACTGAAACACTTTTGATTTATCCTAACCCAACTGTAATCAAACCCCCCATCACTCACTTCTCCCCCTCCCTCCCCTCAACCTATTCAACCATTTAATTCTCAAGAGCAATTTCTTACCCGTTAATCAAGCCGAGTTTATGTTAAAGCGTATGTAATTAAATAGTCTATATATAAACTTCGTTATCCGTCTTTCTCTTTCCTTTACTTATTTCTTTAAACTCCTCGTCTTCATAGTAAAAATCTTTAAAATTATCAAAATTAATTTAACTGTAAAATTAAATTAAAATTTTCTTATAAAAAATTGATATAATTGTAATCTACTTACAATTATTTAAAAAAAATGTATATATTAAAAAAATGATATTCACTAACCTCAAGTACTCGAGATCTACCCAGCATAAATGAGTGAAAGTAGAACCGTTTGCGGAGGCGAATGTAAGGTTAAAAAAAAAAAAAAAAATCACATCCTGTATATATCTCATACATCCTATCTCTTCACTCTTCTTTCTTTTTCTATTTCATGTCAAATCATATGTGTTTAATACACATATTAATATGCTTGATTAACTTCTTAATAAATTTCATGTATATATAAAAAATCAGATTGACCAAAGAGTCGTAATGACTAACGCTCGCTAACTATTTGATTGTTGTTGAAGTTAATAAAAAAAAAGAAACTGACTCGTCTTTTAAAGAAAAAAAAACTAAGGAAAGCTTATCTGAAATCACGGTAAATTAAATGTGTTCATTTGGTTTCCTAAAAATTGGTTCTCTAAGTCATTTTATCCTTTCGAATGATTTTTCTTAAATGTAGATAAGTGAAATGTTATAATTTTTTACAAAATTGTGGAATCATTGATATTTCAGATGTAAATGCAGTAATGATCTATTTTGACTCGAAAATATCTAACCATTATAACTGAAATGTATTGCAATAATTTTTAATATAATGATGTTTTTAATGTATTTGCAATGTTTTTATTCAATGCTGAGTTTAGTTAAATGTTATATTTCTTTTGAAAGAAAAAAGTGTTACTAGTGATTCTTCAGGAGTCTGTACTAGTAACAGCGCTGCGAGTTATGAATCTGGTCCCGAACATCATGTCCTCTTTGACGCTCTTCTTCCTGGAAGTAAATGTGTGTGTGTCGCAGATTATAGATCCTTAGCTCCTGGTCATTTACAATTGTCTTCTGGTGATACTGTGGAGAGTATGTTGTTTTAAAATGTCATTTTTAATTGATCAGTAAAAGATTAAACAGTTTTTTCTCGAGCTATAATAAATCAAAATGCATCATACAGGGAAATTTCATTTTTGTATGATGAGATGTTAAAAATTTTATTAGGAAATTTTAAAAAAGAATTAAATAATATTTAAACTTTTTATCTTAAAACTCCTTTTAAATTATAAATCAAAGAACTTCTTTTTTAAGATGAACTACTTAAGAGGAAGAAAGAGAATCGCATTTTTTTTTTTTTTTTTTTACTTTAAATCAAAATATTTCACAAATTCATAACAATCTGTTAATGTGTTTTAAATGTTCTTTGTGATGTGAATGAGTATATTGTTTCTTTATGAAGCAAAGAAATATAATATATGTTAAAGAAAATGTTATTTATTTATTTTAAGTAATTGTTTCGTGTTTTGTTCAAGTAAAAATGCATTATGTTTTGTTCTACCCTTTCTCTGCTTCCATTTTATTATAAATAATAATAAATAAATTTTTAATAATCATGTTAAACTTAATAGCCATTTAATATCTTTATATTTTACTCAAATATGATTTTCTAAGGTATTGTCAACTTTTCTTTCTTTCTTTCTTTTTTTTTTTTAATTAATTATTTCAACTTTCGTCTATATCTAAATTGTTAATCAGATTCATTTAATTTATAGCAGAATGTAAATTTTTTTTGAAAGTTTGCTTATATCTGATGCCGATACAACTTCCTGTAATATCTTTTAAAAATTTATTTAATGTATTTCTTTTCTACGCATGTCATTTGAATTCTTTTCCCTTTTATATAATAGTTATTAATGAAGCAGAAGATGGCTTACTGTTAGGAAAGGTACACAATGGTCAAGTTGGTTACTTTCCTGCGTCTTGTGTGCAAGAAATTAATCCACATTTTGATAATTTACAAACTACTGGGTATCCAAGAGTTGAAGGACGAAGAGAGAAATGTGCAAAAAGAGTCAGTACTATTCCGAGAAGATGGAAAACGTCAGTAATTAATTTATATTTTCCCATCTGTTTCTTTATATGTTCTCATTACTTGAAAGAATATTATTATACATAAAATGTGAATAATATTATTCATTATTTTACACTTTTATTATTATTTTTATATTAAGCACACCACTAGATATAATTTTGTTTTAATTTACTGTTTCATAAGCTCTTGTAAGGGAATTCGTTTTATATGTGTAATTTTCTTCTTCCAATTCTGCATAAATACAAAAATATTGTGTTTTAGACGTATATGTATAAAGCATTCATATCGTTAACAATTCCATTAAAAATTGAAAATATGTATTTACAATATACTTTTTTGTTTTGCCTACCCTTCACTTTTTCTTATCATTATTAACTAATAAAAAGGTCTTGTAATTTCCCATTCATTAGGTTTGGAGAACCTCGAACAGTAATTTTACACAAAGGAAAAAAGGGTTTCGGATTTGTGTTACGTGGCGCTAAAGGTAAAAAATACATCAAAAAGTACGCATATAATTTATCCACATGTGGTCATTAGTAATAATAATGTAGTAAATGAATTAATATATTATTATTTCTTCTATTTTAATTCTTTTGAAAGCTCTAAAGATGCTTTTCTAGAAATAGAATCAACATAACATAAATGTTTCATTGCAAACACTGTTTTTCTGTAACCCTTTTCTATATTAAATTTACTTTTTTTTTTAAATATTGAAAATTTGGTTTCTGATTTTTTTTTTAATAATTTGTGTTGAATTTACTCTTCTAGAATGATTTTAAGTGAATTTTAGCAAACTTAAAAAAATTTATTTTCTTTTTACATTTTTATAAATAATTATACTCTTAGATGAAATATTTGAGATCTATTGTGATAAAACCAATTTTTTGAATTACTTAGAAAATCTTTTTATTTTTTTAATATGCTATAATTTATTAGTAATGTTAGATTACATGAAGACAAATTAAACTCATAAAATTAAAAAAAGTGAAATTAATTTTGTATTTCGAAGTCTCACTGCATAAGTATTATGTACAAATCATTAATTAAATATAATATTTTCACTGCACATTTTTTTGCCTGAGTATGTTGAATAACAATCTGTTTTAAAGAATTTCTTTTCATTTGAAATTTATGCTGTTTAGTATTTTTATTTATTTAGTAACCTTAATTTTTTAATCAATTAATGTAGCACCTACCTTTTTTTAAACTTACCACTATTATTTTAGCATCTTTGAGTTGTAAGAATATTTTTTTTTCCTTTAACTCCCAATCATTTTTGATTTATGCTTGTTTCTTTTCTTTTTCGAACATAAATGTTCAAAAGAACATCTCAACATGCTCTCTTATTACTTTTTAAAACCCTTATTATTTGATTAAATTTCTACTTTATTTAAGTTTGTTCCAAATCATTAATAGGTCTTTTAAATATAAAATAAAGTATTGAATATAATATAGTTAAACAGAATCAATACAATTACTTTAAAACTGTGATTAACTTTATTTATTTATAAGTAATATCTCTTTTAAAATGTATATAACTGATTAAATTTTTGTTTCAAGTGTCTTACATTGATGTGTATGAATGTTTTGTTACCTGTTGTATTGTTTATTATGAATTATTGAAATGTGTTCAGAACAATATATAATTATTATTGAAAGTATCTGAAATCATGTACTTTTAAAATTACATGTGTAAACATAATTCATAAAGAAATTTGTATAAATTTGTGTCTGAATTAGGGGATGTTGATCATTGATTTTTTTTTTTTATTCAATCATCAACATCCCCTAATTCAAACCAAATTTATACAAATTTCTTTTTGAATTATGTTTACACTTGTAATATCATCATCCTTAGATGCAACATGAGGGCTTTAAATTAGTGGAAATAAAACATTCATAATTTAAAAAAAAATTTTTTTAACTGTACTCAATTAATATGTTCATATTGATTAAATATATTTATTATTTGAAAATGTCTCTCAGAGTGAAATTCAAATAAAGACTACGCAATCAAATCTTAACTCGAGAATTAACTTAATTATCTAAGAATGGAAAATAGTATTAAGAACTTTAACTTGAATAATAAAAATATTAGTATTGAGAATTAACAAGTTGACTATAAATGAAGATAATAGGATACTAAACGAGACAACAGGAAGATGAAAATATAACTCCAATTTATAGCTTTGCGAGATGAATAAAAACACAAAAAAGATGCACTTTTCTTCAGTTCATGCATACTTTCAATAGGATGCGGAGAGTGAATGAATACAGATTAATGGTTCAATAGCCAATTCTTGCTCTTACGCCATTGCCAGAAAACGAGCATCTCTACAATATTTAACATAATTAGCAAATCCGAAAACAAGCTCTCAATTTTCTTATTGGTAACCAATAAATTATTTGACTTCAAAAAAAATTCATGCCCTACTGTGTTATGTGAATATCTTGTTTTCTTCTGTGCACAAAAAATAACATTTAGCTATTTTGAATGTCAGTATATAATTCTTCTATCGCTTCCTTTATTACTATTGTTCTCTGTGAAGGTAACTCTTCAAAATCTTTGTCATCAATCAATTCTCAGATCAATATTTTGTCGTCAGTTATTAAAAGAATTGTTTTTACAAATTATATTATTAATAACATTCTGAATTTCAATATATTCAATTCACCATTTAACTTCTGCAAATGTCATGAAAATCATTTTTATCTAAAAATAATGCAACATAAGATGCACCTGCATTTATGTCTATAATAAACGATATTCTAATTTTAGAATTCGTTGTTATTCTAGCATCCAGTCCTCTGATGGAAAAAGAATCAAATGTTTCATGGCCTAGTCAGTACTTAGAAGATGTAAATAAAGGTGGTGTAGCTGATTTGGCTGGACTTAAAAAAGGGGACTACTTGTTGGAGGTAAAACCGTTTTTAAAAACAGAAATTATGTATTAGTAAAATAATTCTAAACTTTTAAATTTGTAATTATAGAAATATTTTTACATATTGCATTCCAACTACAAGATAACTCACATTTTGCATTCTTGGCTAGGACACCGTCTACAACTTAACTCGTAGTTTGTTTACTTGCCATATACGTGCAGTTACAATTAAATTCGTAGTATATATTAGTGTAAATACGAATAGATAGCTTCTGGAAGAACAAAAATTAACTTGATTGCATGAACAGTTAATAATATAATGTGATCAAATTAAATTGGCATTTTAGACTGGAATTCTGAAAATTACCTTGGCAGTCATATATATATATATATATATATATTCAAGGCTTTTATAATTAAATTTCATCTTTTCAGAAAGCTCTAGAGCCAGTTCTATGAAATTATGGGTCAATGAAAAATTTTCAGCGAGTCATTCGGTCTGTGAAAATAAAATAAAATAGTTTTCGTCACGAGGTGGTGCTGCGCCAACATCTAAGGTGATTTTCGCTGATTGTTTTTGTTACTGAGACGAAATTGAATGGCTCTTTTGAGGATTTTAGTTGCACTTAAAACACTGAAGAAGATACTTCATTTATTTAAATCTTTATTGAACTAATTGCTGGGGCATAGATGTCACAACTTCGAAACCTTTAAATACATTTGATGTCAATTTAAATTTTAAAAAATGTAACAAGTATAACTAGATATTTTTTACTAAACAATTTTATTGTTGTAGAAAATGTTGACTTTGAAAAAAAAAAAAAACCTTCTCGTGAAATTACTATTCAAAATAGCAACAATTCTACTGTAGCTCTTTGGAAATTCCGGAGATACAGAGAAATGTTAGACAAGGACCAATGTCTGAAATTGGCCTGCACATTATGATTAAAAGACAGGAAGACTAAACATTCTGCCTAACAGGGGATGGAAACAAGTGGACAAGTCTAGCTTTGAAGATATTGCTACTACTGCAGTAGATTTATCAAGCCAATCTCTGTATGAAAATACAAGTTAGTTATCTATTGCAATTGAAGTTGACATATCGATTTTCATGATGATGAAAGCCATTTGTTACATATTGCACTATTGTCCGTGCATGACTCAGCATAGTACAACAGCTACTACAGCGTAATACGAAAACTCGGCAATCATTCGCACTACAGTTTATTGCACGAATGAATATATAAGACTCTGTACCCGAAATATTCTCTGAAAAGATGAAGCGCATTTTTATTTAAATGGTCAAATAAACAAAAACAACTGTTGGATTCGGGTGAAAGAGAATCCTATTGTCGTTCCACTAGTTTCATTGCATGAAGTAAAAGTGACATCGTGGTGTGGTTTTACCGCTGCTTTTTTTATGATAGGGCCACATTTTTTTTTAGCAATCAACATCAACAAACGAATTGCATGTTCCGTAACTGGTATCAGAAATCTTATTGTATTGTCATGTTTTTTTTTTTTTTTAATTCCAGAGATGCAACAGAGAGGCTGCTTTCAAAATACTGTTTTTTGTAAGATAGTGCACCATCTCATACCACTCGCACAGTTCAAATTTTCTGAAAATATCATTTTACATAAGACCCTGTTAATTTCAAACAATGTGGCTCCCATGATTGCTTACTTACACTCCATGCAATTTTCGGCTGTGGGGTTTTTTAAGGACTCTGTTTCTAAAGACAGATGTTAAACGATCTTTTATCTGAATGTCAGCATTGCGTTTCACATCCATTCAATCGCACAGTACACTTTACATTGTGTGATAAAAAACAGTTTTCAGAATGCGTGATTGTAATAATGAAAATTTCATTCAGATTGTGTGATATCGTTTTTGTTTAGTTGTCACAAGAGAGCAATACGTTTTTGTTTATTAGTGTAGAATGTATCATCTTATGACATTCTTTATTCCTTTTAATGTATGATTTGGAGCGAAATATCTGGCTCTAGAACTTTCTGAATCAGCGAATTTTAATTTTAGCAACAATAAAAAAGGTTTTCCTTGATTGATGTAGCAAAAAATACGGAAAAAATCGCCATATAAATAGCACAGCGCTTCTTATTGATAACAATTGCGACTATTATTATTACTATTTAATTATTTATTTTCCACTTTCTCGGACCTCATTACTCGTATTGCACGGTAGGGAAATTAAGTATCTTTTGGTGCCATAAAATCGGCTCTAGAATCTTCTGAATTGCTGAACATTAATTATAACAACCCTGAATGTGTGTCTGTGTTTATATGTACAATCTATAACAAAAAAAAAAAGACGCATCATGGAGGAGTTGTCCGATGGAGACAAAAATAGGCGGATAAGAAAATTATGTACATAATAGAAAATGATTAATATTTCAAAAAAATGAATGATTTATTTCAGAGTTACATAGTTACAAAGTAACGAGCTCAATAAGGTGTTGACTCACCTCTAGCCTGGATGCAAGCTGCCACACGACCTGGCATCGAGTGATAAAGCTCCCTGATAATCTCATGCGGTATTTCTTGCCGAATTTGCTTCAATTGCCACTCTGGGTCATCGACATTCCCTGGTATATGCAGTCGCCTTCCCATAATATCCTAGACATGCTCGATTGGAGAGAGATCTGGCTGGCCAAGGAAGTGTTTGACAAGCCGAAAGACAGTGTCGACAGTGCAACACGTGCCGTATGTGGTTTGGCATTATCTTCCTGAAAAATAAGGCCAGGATACTGCAAAAGAAACGGTTGCAAAACAGGTCTTAGAATGTCGTCGACGTACCGCTGTGCTGTAAGTGTGCCTCTAATGACGATCAAAGGGGCCCTACTTTCAAGGGAAATGATACCCCAGTCCATAACTCTTGGTTGAGGGCCTGTGTGGCGTGCAATAGTGAAAGCAGGATCGGCACACTGCCCTGGGCGTCTCCAAAGGCGTCTTCGATTATCGTCAGGACACAGTTGGAAACGGGATTCGTCGCTAAACACTATACTTCCCCAAAGAAGCATGTGTAATGGCAAAAGAAGCATGTGTAGTATAATCCGTAATCATTAACTTTCTCCATGCTTCCACAACAGGCAAAGTGTTTTCTTCCACTGAGTCTAAAATATATATAAACGTAACATGTGTCACTCACACATATGTGAGCATAAACCGACCGTCTTCTGATTATACTATCAAAATTAGAATTCAAAAAAAAA
Source organism: Nephila pilipes (assembly GCA_019974015.1). Classification (NCBI taxonomy): domain Eukaryota; kingdom Metazoa; phylum Arthropoda; class Arachnida; order Araneae; family Nephilidae; genus Nephila; species Nephila pilipes. The sequence continues at coordinate 775,262 of BMAW01102198.1, read as the reverse complement.
AAAAAAATGGGGAATTCGTGCTAGAACAAAAAATTCGTGTAAAAATTATTTTGTGAACCGTGTTATTTCAAAATCGTGTAAAAAAGTTGGGTGTATATATATATATATGTATGTATGTATGTATGTATTTAAAAATGTATACTATTATTAATGTTGATTAAACATAATTTTAAAGTATACAAATTCAACCAAGTATATGTTACAAATTGTGCCCATTAAAACCAGATTTATATAATTAAGTTTTTTATAAGTAATTGAAAAAATATTGTAAAATATATAAAAATAACCAAAATGATCAATTTAAAAATATTATACTGAGTTAAAAATACACAAAATATAATAATGAAAAAAAGCCATGTATTTTTATATATAATTTATTGATCAATGTATATATATATATATTTATAATTTATAGATCAATGGTCAAGACGTTTCTCAAGCATCTCATGAACATGTTGTTTCAATAATCCAGCAATCTGGGAACTTGGTCGCCATGACGGTTACAACCTTAAGAAATCCGCCTGTTGGTACTTCTGTGGAAAATCCTCCTTTACCATATCGCCAATGCGCTACTCTTCCTCGCAAACTTGTGGGTAAGAAAGGTAAGCAGTTTTTAGGATAAGTGACTGTTTCAAATGATCAAAGGAATTTTCTTACAAAAGTCTTCCCTGTAAGAAACTCTTTATTTTGTTTTAACAATTGAAAGTAGTAATTGTTAACAGTTTCAAGAGTGTAGTAAATTGCCAAGAAAACCCAGAAAATCAATAGATCTTGAAAACAATTAACATAATATGAAAAAGTATTTCTATATTAAAATATTTGTGAAGATGGGATTAAGTAGCTGCTATATACGCACACAAGAAGGTATAAAGATAATTTTACTTCTTTAGAAAGCTTAAAGACAAATGTTTCTTTCATTATGTCACCAAATAATTTAATCTTTTCAAGATTTCGTTTGTTATGTAAAATGTTTCGCATATTGAGACAAAAATGAGTTATAATTGTGAAGATCTCATGTGATGAAAATCGATTTTTTAACGTTTCGAGATTATCATTACATTCAGAGATCCTCATTTACAATCTGGAGCTTGGAATATTCTCTCAGATACCAGAATTATATGAAGATTTAGGGTAAGAGAGGAAAATAATTATAATTTTATTATAGAATAAAATTTTTGAAAATTTTAATTTATAAATAATTATTTGTAAATGATATTCTGGATTACTCATAACATGTAAGCATCAGTTAAATCAAAACAATGATTAGAATTTTGTATTAATTCAACAGCCGAGAGCCAGTAGAAATTTTAAATGTTTTATTTAAATATTTTAACTCTTTGGACTGATGAAAGATTAAAAGAGAGAGAAAAGTATTTTGATTTTAATAATAGGAAATCAAAGGATATATGGCTTTTTAAAGTTTTTAGGAAGTGTATATATATATATATATATATATATATATATAGTTCTTTTTTATTATAATTGTCTCTCATATGAATTTAGTTATTGTTCCAAAACTTAGCAGAGTAAAAAAATTAAACTTTGTATTGAAGTTTTATCTGCATTAGTAACATTTTTTTCTCTTCATTTTACATATTAGATTTGTACATATTATTTCTTTCTACCCTAGACTGGGATAGTTAACAAATTTTTTCAAACGTCTTTTCAAAGATTCTTTAAGCATAGGAAATTAAAATGACTTACCTTTTGCTCTTGTGAAATAATTAAATACATGTCAGAATTTTCTAAACTTTTGAGTGTCTGTTAGTGATTTATGTTAGTAATTTAATAATAATAGTGAGAAATATAATTGTAACATACATGCACACTATTTCAAAGAGACAAAAAGTATATTTTAGAAATTTTATTGAAATGTTTTTGTCACAAGAACAACAATTTCAAAGTAATTATTTATTCAATTATTTATTTTTTTATAGCAACATGACAGATTATTGATATTTATCTTGAAACATTAGTGCTTAATCCAAATGCTTACCCCAATTTTTTAAAATTCAAATATCTGACTTATTCCCATGGATAGTTTCAAAATTACCTGTATATTTATACTCGAAATGATTTTGATACGGTGAGAATGAAGACATTGAATTTTTATGTTGTACTGCCTTACTATATACAAATTTAATAATCATTTTATGATCTCGTAGCTCCTGCTCCACCGAAGAGGGATCCAAAGACTACATTATCTGTAGGAAGAGTGAGAGCAAGATCCATGGTGGCAGGATTAGCTGAAATAGGTTGGTAAAATTCTACAGTGAGAGATATTTCGTATTTTTATACTTCCTTTGCATGTTTTGTTTGTGTATTGAATGTTTCCGATTGCCTATTGTCACCAGAATCTTTCAAAGGTTAGTTAACCACAGCCAATGTGCCTCAAAATGCCATTGCCTGATGGCGAAATCGACTCTTGACCTAGAACTCACTTTCTACATCCTCGATTATCCAATGGGAGAACTTTGAGCCTCTTCTGAGTTAACGTGTACCAGACCCACCCGTCTGGAAGTCTTTATCACTTCAGAAAGGAGAAGAAAATCATAATTGGCATTTTTTCTACATTCATGACTCTAAAAATGCAGACTTGAATGGTTATTTAACATATTCAAAAAATTCTTTCTTTATTCTGCAAAATTTTGATCCCTTAAATTAAAACTTTTTTTTTTTTTATAAAAAATGGACTGAAGATTGACCATGGCTGGACAAATGGAATATGTTAGCAGCAATCGCGGTTTGCTGCCGCCGCGGAAGGATAAAGAGGGGAAAAAAAAAAAAAAAAAAAGAGCAAGCAGAGCGCTGCATCAATGAACGAAGAGGAGTCGAAATACGGGTTTCGAGAAGGGGAAAAACGACAGAGCGATTTGCCCCTCTTCGATAAAAGTTGTAATATAAACAGATCCATTAACCTGACTGTTTCCGTGATCATGAAATCATTAATTTCTGTTAGCATTTGATTGTAAATAATTTGGTATGTGTATTTCTTTAAATAGCAAATAAATAATGTTGCTGATGAAATCAAGAAACTTTATGTATACAACATGCAATATGCTAAATATTCTTCCATTCATTAAAATATATTAACTAGAAGACAATGATCTGGAATGTGAAAAAGACATGTTTAATTTAAAGATTATGTTTGTGTGTTGTAATGTGTACATTATGAAATATATCAATGTAATAAATAATTTTAAATTATTTTTTACATATGTAGCTAAAATTTATGCATATTTTAGAAATATATTTCGCAGTATTTAACAAAACTGCAGGTTTCTTTATCTTATTCTTTTAATATTAGAGTAGAATGTGATGAAACTGAAAATGAGTTACAAATTTCTCATTGATTTTAACACAGTTCTAGTATTTAAAAACTTATTTATATTGTGAATGGGAAGAGTAATTATACCGAGTTGGCTAAAATGGCCTTATGAAATTTATTTAGTTTAAAAAGTTTATTCAATTTCAGATGTTATATATTCTTAGTAGTATATATTAAAAATAATAATTGTTTCATGAAACATAAAATTTGCAACCCCCCCCCTTTTTTTTTTCCTGTAATTTAAAAGTAGTTGTTAGAAATAGCGTGTATTCTTTATCAACATGAACGGATATCACATGGAATTGCGTATTTCTTTGTAGTTTGCATAAGAATATTACAGCGAAGAAACTGGATTTTGTTGGGGCCGGGTAATTTTTGTATTGTTTTCTTAGATATGAATATTTATAAATATAGATTTTTTAAACAAAGATCATTTTTTGTCTTTTCAGAATCTCTAGATCGAACATTGAATGAATATGATTCAGAAGGCCGATCTACTAAAAGCAGTTCTGTTGAAAGCATTCCAAATAAAGCAGCAATGAAGGCAGCGAATTCCCAGTTAACTAAAACTGCATCTATTAAAGCTCGACCTAGTTCACAAAGAGTCTCAGCTGCAGAATTGGAGCAGTTTTTTGCAAGACAAGGATCGAAAAGGCACCTTCGTAGCCATACCTTAAATACCAGATCACGATCTGACGGCCGTCCTCCTAAAGTCTATGGAAGTGTCGCTGAAATGAAACGTTCAAAGGCATCAAGATCAAAATTAACTGAGACTACTTTGAAAGTTAATAAAGAGTTTTCTAGTACTCCAGATCTTAAAGCAGCTAATATAAATTCATTATCTAGAAATCACGCTGTTAGAAAAAAGAGTCTTAGCCAAGAGGATCTGCAGAATGTCCAAGGAAATCGCCACTCTTGGGCTTGCACTCCCAATGGTTATAACAGCTATCTCGGCTTATGTGATAATGAAGAATATTGTTTGAACTACAATGATGCATGGAGATCGATTGAAGATGTATATGATAGTACTATTCCTATTGAAAAAAGGGATATTAACTCTGATATATATGCACAAACTTTACCTTTACCCAAAAAGGATAAAACATTTAGAACAAGTTGCCCTCCTCCTTCTCACCCTCCGCCACCACCACCTGTTGGTCAGGTAGTTAAAGTGGACGTTTCGAAAGCTTTAGGTGAATATGCTAATGTAAATATGATGGATGAGGATCGTAATTCTCATGTTATGTCAAGTTTCCGTCCAGGAGACAGTGCCAAACTGTACGCATCACCTGAAGTAGTTATGAGTGTTGGTTATAAATCAGAACCTGTATCTGTCGCTAAAGATACTGTGCATCCAAGAAGAGCCGGTGGGGGATCTAGTCTTAGATCTCAATCTCTTCCACCTAAAATTTCTGTAAATAAGTCCGATAAAGGAAGCACTACATCTTCAGAAGCAGAAAACAGTGGGGATTCTGGAGGTTTATATTCTACATTTAAAAAGACTAGCCGCCAGAGAGATTCCATGTCTACTGACAGTGGTCACGTTTCGGATCGGGGGGCATTATGGTCTCTGAAAGGAAAACCTACAGTAACTAGTGCCTATTCTTCTAAATTTGATTTTGAAGATTCTGATGCTGGAAGTCCTCAAAACTATCCTACAGTAAAAACTCCAAGTCATGAGCCTTTTATTCCTGAACCTGACTACGAAAGTAGTGAGGATGATTTCGTGCCTATATCTGTTGATAAAGGTGGAAATCTTTCAACTTTTGGAAAAGGAGAATCAGGAGTTCAAGAAGAGAAAGTTCCTAGCCATTCAGACTTTTCTGACAAGCAGCAAACACCAATTGATACTCCTGCACCTCTAAGTCCTCATACTGAAGCTAAACGAGCCATACAAGAAGCCAGAGAACGCTTAAGGTTTTCACAAAAACCATTAGACAAGAATGCTACTGTTGTTTTTATTAGTGGCAAAATAACTGAACATAAAGTGGAAAAAAGTGAAATACAGCTGCATAGAACTGAAGAAGGACGATTAACTGGTACTGTTGTCATATCAACTACAAATGAACCTCAAGAATCTCTTTACTTATCATCATCTATTCTTAAAACATATGAAAATGAAAAAAGTGCTACTCCCCGTTATCCCAGCAGAGATGCTCCTGCATCAGAATATGCAAAATATAGGCAACAAATTCTTAGTGGTATGAATCAAACTTTAAATTCTGAGAGTGGTCCTGCTCCAGTTGTAGAAGTTGTTCAGAGTGATGTAGCTACCGAAAAAAGTGACTCAATTCAAGTTCCAGAACCAGATGATAAAAAGGATTTTAAACTTAGTTCTTCAGATGGACTAAAAATAACATTAACTGGAGCTCAAAAACCTCCTGACATTAAGAACACTGCAAATGAAAGTAAGTTAGTGGGAAGTCCTTACCTTCATCACAAAAGCATAACTAGTGATAATGCTGAAAATAGTTCTAGTGGCGTTTCTTCGGACATAGAGACCCAAAGTGATCAGATTGGTGTTCTTTCTAGTTCTACTGAGGATGACAGTAAGGCTGAGACTGTAGTACAGTTTCCTGAATATGGTCTCTCACTTGAAATTCCAAATATTAACCAAAGTAAAAGTGATAAACCTCTTGAAAATATATCTGATAACAAAATTAAGGACGCATCTAACATCTCTTCAGAACTTGAAACATGTGATCAAAAGAATGCGAAAGAGAGTGCTTTGTTATTAGCTAGTGAGCTACAGAGTCTTCGAAACAGCAGTGCTGAAAGTAAACCTAAAAACTATGTAGAAAAAGCTTTCAAAGAATCATCTGTCAATGTGATAAAAAATGCTCAAACAAAAGATAAGAAACACTCTACAGCTTCTCCCCGTAGACATCAAAAACATGCATCAGACATGATTAACACTAAAAGTTCTACAGAGAGTAGTTTAGAAGAAAGTTTAGAGGTTCTGAGGTTGCAAATAAATTCTCTTGGCATAGGTGCAGTGAATGAAGTTGATGTATTCACTGAATTAGTTCCTCCACCACCAGAATTTGCTGCTGCAGCAGCTGCTTCATTAGAAAGTACTACTAGAAAAGAGTCATATTCTTCTTCTGAAATAGCAATTGCCCCTCCCCCAGAATTTTCTGACAATTCACCACAATTAAGAAACAGAACATCATCTCATCGAACAGCTTCAAATATTCATCAAAGAAAAAATTATCCATTGAGTTGTCATTTGAATACATCTTCGAATTCAGTTGATTTGAATTTTCTGACATCTTTGAGAAGTAAGTCACCAAATATAATGCAAATGGTACGAAAAGATAAAAAATCTTGTTTAGGGAGTGGAAGTGTTAATGTACATTTACCATGCACAAGTGGCCTCAGGCATTTACCTTCATTCAATCCTCCAGAGCATTCATTACAACATGAAAGTGCTAGTAATGACCTTTCTCGTTTGAAATCTGTACAAAAAGAGTTTCGTTTCAAGTTATTACAAGAATGGACATCAAATGATATAGCAGATTGGCTAGACAGTTTATTTCTTCCTGAATATAAACAACGTTTCTCAGAAGCTGGAATAACGGGAGCTAAATTAGCCAATATGGACAGTAATGACTTAATGGGCTTAGGTGTTAAGCAAATGGGACATAGATTGAATATGGAAAGATCATTAAAGAGGTACTTGAAATGAATAGATTATTTAGTGTACAAAAGACCTTACTAGTTTCTTCATTAGCTGGATTCTGCTATCAAAAAAATTCAAATGAATAAGATATAAAAATAGTTTTGTGATCATTAAATTCTATATATATATATATATATATATATATATATACATACATATAAATAAATATTTATGTATACAGGATGTTTCAAAACTCTCTGCACAAATTTTAATGAAGTAAATGTAATTAAATAATTTCTGTGTTTATGAATTGATATCCCCTGACTTTATTCTTTATTGTTAAAGAAAAATGTAATTGTTTAAATAATTAATAGAAAATATACTTGTGTTTGTTAATGGCATTTGTCAATCTTGAATGTGGAATGTTTAATGATTGCTTTAGACAGCACTGAAAACTTACCCTGAAATTCAACTGACAGAAATGCATTTTTTATAAAACTTTGCAGCAGTTGTTCCATTTCGAATCAGAGTTTGATTCATACTTAATAATTATCTCAATGTTCAGAAACACTCCATGTTGCATGTAACGGGATTAACTTGACAAATGTTTACCTCAAAAGCAGACAATTAATATTTCTTCATCTTCGATTTTTCTGACTAAGTGTGTTATCCTGTGATACTAAAAAATAACATTGACTGATGTATATTTGAAAAAAGTTTGTCTTAATGTTGCCTTTTCTAATAAAATTTATCGAGAGGGTTTTGAACCACCTTGTGTATATAATATGCTTATCTCAATAATTCTATTCTTCCCAGCAGCTGATAATTATTAAGATGCATTTTGTATTTCCTTGCAGCAAATACATAGTTGCATGCTGTAAAAATATTTTAAACTAGATAAACTTTTCTTTTAAGCAGACCAGTTTGAACAAAGTTAGGCAGGGAATTGTTCTTAAGTGCTATATTTATTGATCAGTCATTTCTGAAAGAGCCGGAAAGTGGCAATTATGTGAAGCATATTATTTTGAATGTTGTAATTACATGTTGTAGTAGAATATTTAGAGAATTTTGACCTTTTAAAAGTGATTCTGTAGAGAAAATATTATTGATAAATTCTAATGTTGCCAGCTGCATATTTTAATTTGTATAAAGTATTTATTATTCTGAGTTGTTGCAGTCTTATTATGGTTTGTTATTTTTTTTTTTTTCACTCTTGAAGAATCATTTATTCATGAATTGGTATTAAAATAATTTTGTTACATAGTTTTATACTTAATTTACGTTACTTTATTTTTAAATGTTGAAAAATATTTCTTAAAGTGATGTTAAGAAGATCGAGATAAACTTGTTATTAAAAATTTATCTCTGTTTTCTATTATTTTGTATCCACAAATATATTAGTATAGAATTGGATTCACAGACTAGAGGTGCTATATTGTCTTTTATGTCTTAACTGCAGTCATGTTCAGCTGAAACCATTTTATCATAGAAAAATTGCAAGCTCAATTTGAAAATTACTTTTGAAATGTTTATATGATCACAAATAGTTACTTTCTGTTTGAAAATAGAAGGATTTAATCTTTTAAGTGAAATGCTTTGTTTGAATCAGATATCCGGAATTCTACAAATAGTCTCAATGTCTGTTTCTGAAATATTTATTTAACAATTTTATTCAACATATATGAAAGATTTATTTTATTGTGTGAATATATATGTTATGTAAAATATTTATCATGTAAAAAAGCATCAATATATTAATAGACAAATTTATCAAAATATAGAAATAATACTTAATGTTGAAAATTGATTCATTCAACATATAAATGCATTACTTTTCTGTCTTACATATATGTACATGTGCGGTAATTTGGAGTGTGTTTCATTACTGTTCAATGTACAATTACTGTTTTTAAACATATATTATCTTTATCTTTGATGTTGTTTAAATAGAGAACAAAATAGTAAACTCGGAAGTTTGTTTTTCTGTGAAAAGTATTTACCTTGCTTCTTGTGAATGAAAATTTTTATTTGGATACTACAAGGATTACATAAATGAGCATTAGTTTTTCTGTGTTAATAGATATTTTTTCATTCATTTATTGTACAAAATTAGTACTACTCTAATTACCTAATAATGTTTATCTTAAATATATTTGTCCATAATCGGATGCAGTTCCGAAGTGACTAGTGAGCAGTTATTCTTTTTTTTTTTAATGGTTGATTTATTCACATAACATTTCTTAATTTTTCATTAAGCATAACTGTGGATTTTTTTTATGCATTGAATACAAGATAAATTTGTAATCATCACAGTATAACATACCACGGCTTATACCAACTACATATTATACAGTTTCTAACTTGCACAATATTCTTACACATACCATATAACTTCTGCTATTAAATTATTCTTTAGGTGAACGCTTTTTATTACTAAGTTTAAAAAGATAATTTCGTGATAAAGCACTCATTATTGTGTTGTTCGGAAATGAAATTCTTAGCAAAACAATTAAATGTTTCCGTTACGAAATCGAAAAGAACTCAACACTTAAATTCTTTCATAGCACTCATAATGTGGTATATTACATTTTTCTCTCGTATCACTATGCTCTTATCAATAGTTCTTATCATAAATAACTTTTTGTAAACTAAGGAAAGAAGAGAAAAATTGTTTTAAAAAGGAAACCACATTTATCGAGTCATGTTTTGAAAACAAAACAAAAATATCAAAAGAAGTTTTATACGAAGCTGAGAACTATATTAAATATGACTTATTTATGAGAAATAACGAAACGAAATGATTAATTGCGGAAGAATTGGAAATAAATTATAACAAAGCTGTGTGTTTATGGCTGCTGTTACTCTGTCTCAATCAAAGAAAATGTATTTACACAGTTAAGTCACATTAATGTGATCACCTGTCAAAAACCATAATAACTACCTTTCACAACACGGAGTATTGCGGCGAGGCGGACAGGAAGGGAATTAATTAGGTTCTGGAAGGTATTTAAGGATATATGGAGCTATGCTTACTCAATTTCCGTGAAACCCTATGTTGCTCAGCTAAAAGATTCATAACACGAACAACCATTCAATGTGGTCCCTCAGAATCTCCATTGAAAGTGTGGAGTCCGGGGAACTCGGTAAACTCATCTTGGTGTTCTTCGAGCCCCGCACGTGTGCTGCAAACTGTATGACATGTCGCATTGTCTTGCTGGAAGATGCCTTAAGGATGAGGGAAAACAATCCACTTGAAGGGGGGGGACCACAAAAGCAGGTGCATACTTCCCTTGATTCGTCGTGCCTTCCACAATGATGAATGCACCTATGGAATGCCCAAGACTATAATGCTGCCTTCCCTGCTTAGACCCTTTCAACAATTGTCACAGAGTGTTCATTTCACTCCGTATACGCCAACACCCAAACATATTCCAAGCTTCTTTGCGAATAAAAGCTGTCAGCATAGGAATATTAACCAGCCGCCTACCTCTGATCCCCATATTTAACAACGTTCGCTGAACTGTCATTGAGGTACTGAATACACATTTGGTAGCCCCTTGGTTCATCGGACGGTTGCTCATCCGAACGGATCTTGAGTCACCGCCATTTGTCATGTCAAAGATTTCCGCGCATATTAGTTGACTTCTGCCTAGGAGGTGCGCTAACAAAATCAGTCCTTAAAACTCTGCCATCCTTGGCTCTAAAACCCATGATCATGCCCTTTCGGTGGTCCCATAAATAGCCCCTTTTTTGCATTACTCCAATAATTGCAATGCTTTCTGCTTACTTCTCTTCATGTACTCATGCCAGTGCTGCCTCGTGCTTTCTGTGATTGGTTATTTTACGCCGATGTTGAAAGTAGGCAGCCGCCACATTAAATAGGCTGAATTATGTAACTGTAAGCACACCCTTTTGAATTTTTTCATGTTTCTGGGGTTTACTTGCGCGCATTGTCAACAACTAAAATAAAAAGTGATTTTTTTTTTTTTTAATTGACTACGAAATTTTTCACTCGCACATGCTTTGTACGATTTTTAAATTCTTTAAAGATTCAAGTTTTTACGTAAAATAAAGTGATTTCGTATCTCTTTTTAACTATGGAACATTAGATTTTTATACAGTTTTTCTTTCTCACGCATATAAACCAATTTATAAAATTTTAGTATAAAAATATAATTCTTATTTCATAAAATATATTGAAAAGTAACGTCTATAGTTATGACTCAGTGTGCAATATATCTTATAAGAAATCAATGGCTTTTTTTATATTTTATAATAAGTGAAATTATTATTTTCCATAAAAAAAATTGTTAAATGCATTAAGATTATGAAACAGAAGGATGATAAAATGCATCTCGCATAACATTGATTGGGATTACTCAAGATATGTCCATTGACTTATGTTGCTATTTTTTTTAAAAGTGTTAAATCAATTTTCACCAGGTTTTTTTTAACTATACGTATTTTACGGGGAAGAATAATTATAATCAAAAGGAAGAAATGTTGGAATTGAAACAACTTTTATTTCAAGTAAAATATACTAATATTCTGTTGAATAATTCGAAACTTTTAGATATATCCTTCTAATATGAATTCGGATATTTAATATATTATCTTCTCTTTAAATCTGAGCACAAATGACATTAAGGAGCAATTTGTAGTCATGGCTGAAACGCTGTTTATTTAACGTTTAATTTTAAGTAATATTTTAACTTAAAACACACACAATTAAAAAATTGCCTCAAAGAAATATTTTAAATTTGTTATTAATATTAGTACCCTAGTAACTGACAACAACATGAAAGCGAAATGTAAAACTTTTTGTGTATTAAATATTCATGTGAGAACAGAAATAGTTGTGGCTTACGCAGAGTTTCTTTGGGATGACTTTAGTTTTACTTTTTGAATCATGGTTGGGAAATAGAGCGTATAAAATTATTTAATAACTATTTAGGGTGTTTTAGGCACTTCTCTCCCCCAGCATGCGTCAATTATAAGCAGATCTTTTATTTGTTAAAAAGGAATGTATCAGATATGAATATATATGATTTTGAGGAAAACAGAGCTAGCACTTAAAGAATTAAAACTTTTATGTAAATACACGCCGTTTTGAATTCTGTAAATAACTATAATGCGTATGTTTTAACTTTGAAAACTCCTATTGTTAACCCAGCATTCCGAACAAAATTCTTTGCAAATGTTTTAAAAACATGAACAAATAACTCTTCATTTTTTAATTACTATTAAACTCCTTTCTACTCTTAATCACAGATAAAAATAAAAATTTAGCTATTTCTATTTAATTTTTGAAAAGTACTACATTGCTTTCTTTTGTATTGTTACCAACTTAACATTTAGATAATTCATTTACGAAACAACTCGGTAACTTTTTAAAAATGATTTTTATTTTTGGGGAATGTTTATTTGTGAAATTACCGCAAAAATATCATTACTTTGACTAAAGGGCTAACAAATAATACTTAAATCATTTTTATAATACAATTCTACAGAAACTTAAAAATTTATTATAAACTCTCTGTTATCCTTCCATTACTTTCACATATGTTTTGATAATTGTTCCAACTTCTTGACTCGAAGAAGTTCATAACAGAAAAAGAAGGGATTTTAAAAACAGTTTCACTCATTGAGAAAGCAAATGGTTTTTAGTAGAGCAAACTGGTCTCACTCAGTGTCAGTTAGAATGGAAGTTGCCTTTCCTAAGGTATGTGAGGTCACACAAATGCAGATTTCTCAATAAAAAAAAAATCTGAATTAAAAATGCCCTTTCTTTGTTGCAGTGATCTGATTTAAGATTTATTTGTATTAATAACTTTTCCACCGTAATAACTCTTCTCATTAAAAGAAAATCTTGTGAATGTTCTTTTGGTACTATTTAGCAGAATTTGAAACTTGATTCAATGAGAGTATCTATTACATGCTTTTTACTCTAAGGTGGATTGAAGAAAGTTGTATTTCTCTATCCAGCTTCTGATTTTTTCATATTGAAGAGTTGCTATCGAATCTTCATAGCGGCTCTTTTCAATGCCGATGGGTAGTTTTATTGAAACACTTTTTGGGTACCTCAAGACGCAGACATCTTTCTGTAAGAGCTTCAGATAATTATCAAATAAATATCGTTTGAGCGTAAACATTGATGGAAAACATTTATTTCAGAATCTGTCATAAAATAACTGAAGTTTACAAAAAAAAAAAAAAAAACAGGGACTCATTTCACTTCAATGGTTGTTAATAAGACTAAAAAATAAATAAATAAAAGAAATTTTAGAGAAAAAAATCATCTAATTGTTAAAGAGTATTCTCTTGAAAAGCTGTAAATATATGTAAACCATTGAATTATTTTATCATAATGAAATAATTATATAATGATGACAATTAATTTTGAGCTTTCAGTTTTACCGTATCTAAATTATTTCTGTTTTTAATAATTATCAACGTTTATTAAGTTGTGATTAGAGGTATTATTTATTTTTAATTACATTTTGTTTGATTTTGCTCCCGCATTTGTATTATACATTTTAGACTAAATTAAGAATGTTTTTGTCTCGCCTAGAAATGGAGATATGATGCACTTAACTCAGTTTTCGACTATATTAGACGTAAAGTAAACGAGTTTGAATATAAGATTTTTTTTTTAAAAAAAAAGCTTTGAATGTTTCGTAGGTAAAAGAATTAAAGGTAGTGAAATTGCAATTTAAAATTTTGCTGTGATAATTATGCATCCTCTTTTGTAATCATTCATTTTTTTTTTTGTTCAAGTGATGTCGGCCAACTATTTAACCCTTTACTTTTTTTCAAGTTACCGCAGATTTTATCTTACGCTGTTAACAATAAAAATACCGAAATAGCCATACACACACAAACCATGATATTTCCCGAGAAGATTTTATTCTACACTTACGACAGCAAGTCTGAGACCGTTGAGAAAATCGGACATGGGAAGAAAAGCCTATATGGCTGTGTATCCTATTCATTTGCTCTTACATTTTTCTTAACAGATCACTCAAAATTGTTCTTATTACAGTACTTCTGAATACTCAATGAAGGAAGTGGGTCTTAAATTTATTTGTAAAATGTAAATTTGATATTCTTGCAATCAAAAAGAAATGACTTGCACCTAATATGGAAAATAATTTGTAACTATTTCAGAATTCAAAAAGTGAATAGAGATTTAAAAATGCAAATTCTCCAATTCATTAATCAAAGTAATTGTAAATCATATTTTCTGATTTGATAATCATTTAATCTTCCACAAACATTGTCAGCCAATCAGTATGATGCAAATTTCAAAAATCTGTTTAAAATCGTATGATATGTTACGATTAAGAATATATTAAGAATCGTATGATATGTTACGATTAACAACTTGCATCCCTTACGATTAAGGGATGCAAGATGTTGCGTCATGTATTAATAAAATCAGATTTGTGATTGGTCGATGGAAAGTACCATTAGGGTCAAATACTAGATGGCAGCACAACGGGTGTTACATTTTAACTGGTTGAAGACCTTCGTAAGGTCGGACGATGTTTGTTGAGAAAGTGGTCCAGTGAGTTGAAAGGTGGAAAAAGAATACTTTTGTAGCCAAGACATGACTTTTCTCGGTGATTAGCATTTTCTGTTTTTAATTTCAAGGAAAATGAAACAAACGCCGACTATGCTGAAACTCCACCCAAACTACTATGCTGAGGGAAGTTGATCAGTCTAAGGTCAATGTTTGAACTAAAGAAAAGGTACAACAGGAATAACCTTGATTCCACAAATTTTTTTTCCAGAATTCTAGTCGAATGCGTGTGAAAAGGACTCGTTTCACGAGTAAAAGGAATATTACAATTGTCCCATTAGAAAAGTAGATATTTCTATTTTATAAGAGTTTTGTTTCTCTCAGTGTATAAATGAAATAATTACATTAAATATATGGAGGGATTAATTGAAATAGTTTTTTACTTTGTAAATAGATTAGTTGTAGAAAAGGAAGAAAACCCAAACTTTGGTTCTAATAGAATGAGTACTAATGCAAGTAAAAGTAAAGAATTTAAAACAAAAATTAATGCAAAAAGGGAAAACGAA
Source organism: Nephila pilipes (assembly GCA_019974015.1). Lineage (NCBI taxonomy): Eukaryota > Metazoa > Arthropoda > Arachnida > Araneae > Nephilidae > Nephila > Nephila pilipes. The sequence continues at coordinate 760,224 of BMAW01102198.1, read as the reverse complement.
GAGTAAAAAATAAAATTTAAACACAGAAAAAAAGCTAAACATTATAATTCCTATGTCTTAAGTTACACTTAATAACATTCCAAGGTTAATATGCTTGCAAACAAACTTGAGAATTATCAGACTTAATATAAATGTATTTCTTGCATTTTTGTCGCAAGTCTAAAATTACGTAATATATGATTATAAATTATGTCTCTAAATATACTCAGACTTAATGAGCTCAACCATAATGATACTTTTTGAATCATGAAGCAAGATATTATTGCATATATATAAGTAAAAATTATTAATTCCTACTTTTTAACCATTTGACAGTTAGGGGAATCAAAAGTTTTCGCTTTCTCATAACGCGCAGGGCTACTATAAAAGGGTCGCTGAAAGTAGCAGTCATTCCCCCCCCCCGAGTTGCTTTTGAAAATGTCTTCTTTTTCTGATTATGATACAGATAGTTCGCTAGCTTTTAAAAGATAGTCTTTAAAGAATTACTTGCGGTATGTTAATATATTTACAACAATTGTAAAAGGACATTTAAAATAATTCAGTAAAGGATAAAAACTAGAAATATTAGTTTGTAAAATATTTAACTGAATTATAAATACATGCAATTTATATATATATATATCATAAAACTTATTTATCATCAGAATTACCAAGCTTTCGCTTTAGAGCTATTTCAGTAAGATACTCCCGCCTAATTATCCAAGGAAAATAACTAGATCAGCAACAACTAGATCGGTAACATTTTCCTTCATTATGTAAAAAATTTCATGGAACCAGTACTAACATCTGTGTGCTATCAAACTAAATTTTGTCAGTAGGTATTGTTTGTAACATAAAAACAACGCAGTATAATATACGCGGACAAACCAGCTCGTTAGAGTGCATTGGGGAAACGTTTCACTATGCGAGTAGGCTCGATGCAACCATTTGGGTCAAAATATTTCGGACGAGCTAAGATCGTCTGAGTGTATTATAGTGCACCATTCGAATACGATCTGGGCTCATTCATAGCCATCAAAAGGTTAAAAAAAAAGCTTCTAAATATTCCGCTTCCTTTATACTAACATTAGTTTGCAATAAAATTATTTCTCTGGATTAAAAGATAAGAAAGTTTTAGTATTTTTACTATTAACAATTTGAAAGAAAATAGCATCATCAATATATCTAAAGATTCTATACTATACAAATCTAATCAAATTATTATGTTCATAAATATGTAAGTAAATATTGGATGAGCAATTACTTTCAGGGCACTTTTAATCTGTTTATATACCTTGTTAAACGCATAACTTTCTTTTAAGACTAATATAACCAAGTAATTAAATTTTCAAGTGCAATATTCTTATAAATATTAAATTTATTTTAAATCTCTTTTAAAACTTTAATAAGATTCTCTATGTCATTGGATTTAAAAAGATCTTCAAAATCATTGCTATAAATATCATAAAATTGTTTATCATTAATATAAGTGATTTTATCAGCACCGTTTTAAATAATGACAGCAATCCTCGACTTATCTATGTTTCGTGATTTTTTTTTCCAGCTAGAGTAATGTATATATTCGAACCATTAGAATTACAGTTCTAAATTTAATAGGTTTTTTATGAATTTTTGGTGTCAACAAATGTCAGGTAATTTAACATTGTTAATATTAACACCAATTTTCTTTTTCAAATGTAATATTCCTATCAGGAATTTCTTACTGACAATTACTTACTATACTAAAGGAGTTATTCTCAAAATGTGTATTAGTTTAATTAATGTAGATTTTTTTGTGAATAATAATATAATTATTAGGTACTGTGTCTACATAAGTAATGATAAATCTGTCCTGGAGACTAATAGTAGCTTTTTTAAAATCCTTCAAATAACTTTGAATTGCCTTAGAAAAGATATCTAATTTAAAGATATTTTACATTTACTGTATGAAAGCAAATTATAAAAATACTCTTAAAAACACATCTCAAACTTTTTGTTTAAATTATTCTTTTCACATTATATTCAAATTTTATTCTTTTCACATTATGGTCAAAATTTATTCTTTTCACATTATGGTCTAATTTAAATAACTTTAGATTTTAGTCTTGATTGATTTCTCAGATAATGATTATTTTTTTAAAATTGAAAGTTTTTCAAAAAAATTTGTAATTTTTACATTTAATATTGTTATAACAGAATTTTTTGCATTTCACGTAAGACTAGTTTGGGATAGAACAGTTCCATTTGTGATAAGTTAGAAATTATTGAGACGATGTATTGCTCAGATATAACTTGACTCATTAATAATTTATACCTCTTGGTAATTTAAATTGTGAATATTTACTGTGTAATAGGTTGTTTTAAATAAGTTAAATTAGATTTACGATTATAAAAATTCCAAAACCTAAACGCAAAAAGTATAACTAAAGCAAGACTTCTGAAATATTCTGATAACCAGGAACTCTCTCTATAAATACTATCTCTAATAAAATATTTGAAAAATTCAACCGAAAGCTATTTAATCAACTTCAACCAAATATTCTAACCAACGAACGAAAAAACCTTTATATTCACAAGCTGAAATGCTACTATTAAAATAACAACAAGCACTGATATAACAGTAAAATATAAATCACTCAACGTCACTCGCAGAACAAAGTGTCCTCTCCCGATCTTTCTTGTAACGATTCCAAGATTGGAAAAAGCAGCGAAAGAAATCTACGAAGTTGATAGACTCTGTTTTATGGTTGTCAAAAGAGAAGGATACAGAGGAAAAGGTGTGACCCAATGTTACAACTGTAACAAGTTCCACCATTCCTCTGAAAACTGCAGAATGAATCCTAGGTGCCTAAAGTGTATAAACGCACATTTCACTTGAGATTGCTCCCACGGCTAGAGAAATCGCCGCATCCAATTAGCCAATCAAAGACCTCAACGCAAAATGAGGCCAAGAATATCAGAAACTCTCGTCCAAATTTAAACATTCCTCCAAATATGCAAGGAGGAAATTTCTCACAGCCTATCGACATTTTATATACACTAGCAGATATTTTAAACTAATTCCCTGGTTTGGTGACCAACTCACCATGATAGCTTCTGTAAAAAGTAACAAAAACCAAAAGTATGCCATCATTGAGGCACTTTTGGAATCCTAAAAGTATGTTTAATTTTATGAATCAAAATTACCACCCCAATATTTTAGGATTCAGTTTATGCTCCTGGAACGCTAACGGAGTACTCGCTCTTATACTGGAGCTTTTTGTAGAGCACTCCCCGATTTAATTTTAATTCGTGAAAATAACTCCCAAGACTTTGTTTCAAGACCAGAAAACAACATTTTTATTGCTAACTACACCCCATATAGAAATGACAGAATTGCGGAAAACCAACCTTCTGGAGTTACTATTATTTTTGTGAAAAATATGACTGTTCACCACCTACAAATTACCCCACCACTCCAACATGTCGAAGTCACAATTATCCCATTAACTCCTCCGAAACATCATCACATCTCAATAGACTCGATCAACGCCCCGCCTTCTTCAGATCCCAAATTATTCATGCTAAGATCTAGAAATTATCTTCCAAACCAGTTCAAGTTGTTGATATTTGGTGATTTTGACGCTTCACACAATCACTGGAATTACAGAAAAAAACTCCACCAAAGGAATTCAACTCAAAAACTTTTTCTGATAAACTTAGTTTACAAATAACTCCCCCCCCCCTTCCCTACAAGATTTGGCTATAATTCTTCTAACACACTTGGCAAAGCAATTATCACAGAATTCCACCATCCTTTTGATACTAATGCAAATCCTGAACTCTCTTCTGACCACAACCTAGTAAAACTCAACTTTAAATTAAACTTACCAAAAAAAGGTCCACTAAATATTTAGGCATAATTTTCTATAAAAGATTATCTTTCAGACTACACATCATTTATTCGCGAGATAAATTCCGTTGACTCACCAGAAAACTTTACTCCTTAATAGGACGGAAATGACAATTGAAAACAAAAGGCTTCTTTATACCTCCGTTATGCTACCAGTGATTACGTATGCTTGCCCGGTTTGGGGATTTTCTTGTAAAACTAATATAAAAATTCTTGATTAGAATCAAAATTCAACACTCAGAAGGATTATTAAATCAAGGTGGTTCATGAGGAACTCTGAAATACGCAAAGCACTTAAAATCAAAACCTTTCACAAGCACATCCAAGAGGTAGCAAAAAATTTCTTCTCTCCAAAATAACTCCAATAAAAGTATTTAGAAACCTATTACCCACATCCTTAAGCTCAAGGCATATCCTCCTATAGCCACTCTAAAATTTACTTTGTTTCATATTTATTTCATTAATGTCTTTTATACGGTTAAATTTTAAAATTTTCTTACTGAATGCATCTCAAAAACCCATTCAGGGTTAGCTCCTTCCACTGAAAATAGCTTAACTTTGGGGCAGCCATCTGAGCCACATACCCCAGCCAATAGAATTAGTCTTTCTCCGACCCCTACCGAGCACAATCATCACTTACTACCAACATCTGACGTCAGATTTCTCCTCTCCTACTCTCCAGCAGAATCTCTACCTCCCTTCACCCTCTCCAGTTACAAAGGGATACTGTTTTACCATTGGCTCCTCACCTCCCTCACACCTGCCTCACTTCCACTTGTCTACAAGCAAAATTCAATCTACATCAAGCTGACACCGAAGTTTACCAGCATGATTAAGGCTGGAGGGGAACTCTGCCACATAGGTGCCCATAGATCATTCAAATATTCACTCAACGTCACTAAAATCACATTAAGAAATACACAGAAGCAAAGAAATAGTAACTTATTAACGATATCACACATGGTATTGTAGTATTATATTGATAATAGATTATAGAGAATAACCTAATTGATATTCAATAAAAATATAAGAGAATTCAGATAAAAATAATGATAATTCGGGCAATGTATATATATATATATATATATATATATATATATATATATATATATATATATAGGTGTTCAAAATTAAGAGAATTTGCATATTTTGTAGAATATTATGAAAAGAATTGAACGATATGTAAAAATACTGTTTCGAAACAAAGATGCAAATTTTGTACGTCGAATACGTAAGCTTATACGTGTATGTGGGCGGAACTAGACAAAAAAAAAAAAAAAGGATTTATTAGCGTGAGTTCTAAAATACGCATTTCGTTCGCTAGTGCATTTCGCCGAATTTCTTGGTGTTTATTTGCAGCAATCGCTTAAATTAAAATTCATACAGTTAAAGGGAATAACGACCAACGTTTATACGATGGAATGAGGTAGCGAGCTGTGGGTAGGCTAGAATCAGGCCAGTCTCAAATTCAGATTTGTAGGGAATTCGATTTAACACCCAGTGTCGAGTCCAACTTATGGAAACAGTTTCAGGATACCGGATCCGTTAAGAGGAAACCTGGGCAAGGTCATCCAAGAGCCACGTTGGCCAGAGAAGATCACCATTAGTCAATTATATCAAGGCGTAACAGGGTTGTTACAGCTTCTCAGGTCTATCATGAATTATTTGCAGCCATAATAACACGAGTTTTTGTGGCTATTTTTTCACTGTCATTTATTATAACTTCACCCAGCAAAATTACATCAAGTCCTATTATAGCATCATGCGGCATAGCACCGTTTTCAACAACACATATATCTGCAGTGCACTTAATGTTGTCATTTTCATTCTTTTCTTTAAATACACCTAAGGGTTTTATTTTACAATCATCTAATCCTGATAAAATTGAACTACACTGATTCAGTTCAGAAATATTTAACTTTTCAAATATATTTTTACAAATTAACGTAGCTTGACTTTCAGAAACTGTTAATGAGTTAATATTTAAATTATCGAAATGAACCAATTTGAACAGATCTGTTGCTTAAAAATATTGAGAGATGTTACATTATTATTTGGTTTCGTTTCCATATTTAATTTCTAACATTCCTTTTGCCCAAAGTTTTTACATCTGAAACATTTTAAACCCCTATTCTTATGTGTGCAAAATTTAGGCAAATGTCCTTCACCACCACAATTAAAACAAAATTTAGTATTCCGATCATAAATACTCAATCGTTTCTGATTCACAAAATCATCAGATTTTTGTTTTACTTTACTAAAATTATATTTACTTTTTACAAAATCATTTTTGATATTTTCATAAACCTTAAGTTTTTCTGTAAATTCGCATAAGTCTTTGCAACCTTACAAAACTAATTTATTTTCATATATACCAATGATACATCTAATAATATATAGCATTAATGATACATCTTTAATTTTCCCGCGATTGCCCAACTCTTTAATTTTAAAATAATATTCCTGTGAAGTCTCAGATTCCTTCATTTTACGTTTACTTAATATTTCATGCAATTGGGCTGAATTAATAGTAATCTCAAATTCATCTATCAACACTTCCTTCAGTTTCTCCTGACGTAATATTCAATTCACTTTTTATAAATAATAAAGCATTACCACCAAACGATCGCTTAGAGAAAATAAACTTTTGGAGGCCATATAAATAAGAATTTTTGATGGTCAGATAAATTAAACATTTTAGCAGTGAATTCAAATTGCTCATACCAAACTTAGATGTTTTCATGTAACTCGCCATTAAAAATAAAAATGACACTTTCTATATCATTGAAGCTTTTGGAGATGTTTGGATTTGCAACACAATGTCACTCGTCTTAATGTTTAGCTGACTCATTAATGTTCTGGCTCTTCGCTGATGAACTTTGTTTTGTCTCTAGTTCCGTTTTGCTTTCCGATACAGAACGATTCGAATTTTGAATATATTGATAGAGCAAGTTAACACCATTTAGCAACACTAATATTCACTCGATTATTTCAGTTTTCGTTCCTTGAAATGCAATATTCAGAATATCACAAATAATATTCAACTCATTTAATGAAAAAGTATCATTAATAGTTTTTAATTTACACTTAAAATTAGAGTGATTTACTATGAATTCAAAATCGGTGAAGTTTCGAATTATTTCCGTATTTTTGGCATTGCTATCTGTATCAAAAATAAACTTACATAAAATTTTAATTTTTTCTTTCTTCAGATTCTTCATTGCATTGCTTATCACATTAAATTCGTCAATCTTCATCTTTAAATTAACAAATAAGAATAAAACTGACTCACCTCAAAGTCTTGAATTAAATTCTTGCAGAGCACACACAGTATATGTAACTTAATAGCCAATAATAATAATATATGTATGTTGTATGTATGCACAATATGTATATGTACTGTATATGTATATGTATATATATGATATATGTTATTATTAACTATTGCACTAACATCAGTATATGTATATGTATGTTAATATATGTATATAATCAACTATATGATATATTAATATAATATGTATATATGTTAACTAATACATAATAATAACTACTAATATAATCAATATGTATAGATAGACTATATATATTATATATAATCTTCTTATTAATATATATATATATATATATATATATAAATTTGATAATAATCAAAGGCGATATACTGCTACTAGGAATTAAATAAAAGATTGAGATCGATGAAGCAGATTTAAAGTCCGATGTAGAATTACTTTTCTTTAATCATGAGTCCATGCTTACTTTGACTCATGTTTGCATCCTAATAAGTTATTATTGTGTATTTGCTTGAGCCTGTGGCTGTGAACTCTCGAGCTAGGTGGCTTTAAGTGTTCGAGCCTTGATGCCGCTAAAGACCTACCATGTAACTGGGGCTGATGCACGTTAAATCTGTCGGGACCCAAAGTCCTTCCGTGTTGGCATGGTATGGAAGTTAGGAGAGGGGGTGCCAGCTCAGGTATGGTCCTCGTCACTTGACCGAATTCAAAATTATGAGGTCCGTCACCAATAGCCCTCGTGTTGCCTCTAGTGCGATGTTAATAAAACCAAACCAAATCAAACCTATTTTATTGTAATTAAATAACCAGAAGATTAGAGCTTACGCTGTTCATAACATTTAATTAAAACATTTCGCATTAACATTTACATGAACATATAACATTTAACACAGTTATCAATTATTCATCGTCTACAATTTCACGGATTGTCTACAAAGTCATTCTTCCCCCTTTTTCGCTTCCGTCTGACTCGCGGGATTACAACCTCGTGTGACGTGGAACGAGTGCCCTCTATAGTATTACAATCAACGGTTTATTCAAATTCCATTCCTCCCATATATATATATATATATGTGTGTGTGTGTGTGTGTTAACTTTATTTTATCTTCTCAAAGAGAGGAGGTGTATATCAAAAATAAGAAACAAACAAAATACAAAAAATTACTTGATACTGGAACACAGTATTTGCTTCTGTACAGAAGCGAGTCACACTATACCCTGCAATCTATTGTTCTCTTATACCACTCATAGCGTGAAGTATTCGCAGTCTTTTTACATGGGTAACAAAGTCCTATCCTCGAATGCTATCACATTAACGTAGCACTAGAAACACGGGCTATTTGGCGACGGACCTCGTAATTTTGAACCTCGGTCAAGTGACGAGGACGACACCTGAGCTGGCACCCCCTCTCCTAACTTCCACACTTTGGGCCCCGATAGATTGAACGTGCATCACACAATTGAAGTAAGTTGCATAATAATATCTCTAACATAAATGTACTGGAATGATTGCGACCGCATTTGGCTAATAATATTATGTATATATATATGTGTGTGTACAACTCAACTTCACTAATAGTTGAAAAGGAACAACTAAACTCCACTTTTGGTTTCGGAAAAAGATTAGAAAAGCAGGATGCTACCATGTTGGCTGGCGTGAAGAGCAGTATATAATAATTTTGTTAAATGTTTCATAATCGTATATCTTTATATATTTTGATGCATTAATATATAATTAAATCTTGACAGCTAAAAAATATAAACGGACTTGTTATTTGTTGTTTATCTATTTTCACCGCCTTTCAACTGCTGGTCCAAAGATTGGAATTTCTTATTAGCGTAGTCGGTAATATCGTTTTAGGCGAGAGCTTTTATATTTTGTGTAAATGTATGCCCTCATAGTTTAATATTTTAATTGTCTGGGCGAAATTATTTAGAAATATAGAGTTAAAAGTTTGTTCCCTCCCGAAGCATAAAGTTATATTTTTCGTCTGATAAGAAAAAATTTTCCCCCAGAAAAAATAGGAATTTCCATCAGAGAAAAAAAAAAAAAAAAGAATTCGTCAGTATTCCGAGTGTTATTTGGTTGTTAATATAGATTTTTTGTTCTTTCAAAGGAAAAATATTGTTTACTTGGATTTGGAATTTTCGTACCGGATAATTAAGAGTAGTTCTGTTATACGCTTGGTGTAATTCGTACACTTGCAACTGTTAATCCATCTGATTCACTGCATTAATTTTGAAGATATTGCACATCAAATACGTTAGATGTAATCTTGAATGTGTTTTGTTTAGCAGTTACATTTAATAAATCGAAAAGTCGACGTGTATATATAAAATCGCGTATCAGTATACTCTTATGAACTTTTTGTTCTGTTTTGGCACATTGTCAATTCATTTTTAATAGTTTTCCTGTTATGGTTTAAATAAGAACGATTCTATTATTTATTTGTTCTTTTTTGTGTTTATAACAAATCACTGTTTATATATATTATAAATAGAATAATTCTGACAGAATTGTGGAATTTATTTTGATATTATTTTTTTGTATGATGTATGCACTTTGAATTTTATTCTTGATGAATATTTTAAGCATAAGGATTGTACAAGTATATTTTGGTGGGATATTTAATGATGATGAATTGTACACACAGAATAAAATAAATAATATTGATTATTTTATATGTAGAATGTGTTCTTATAAAAGAATATTGTCGGTTTTGTTAGGATATTTAACCTATTATTCACTATCGAAAATTTCACAAAATTGAGGTGTATACAAAATATTTGTATCGAAAATTTTGAAAGTTAGCGATTATTCAAAATATTGTAATAACGAAACTTGCTTAGTGTTTATTCTTAAATCTTTCAATTTTTTTACTATATCTGATATTTTACTTTCGTGGCTACAATATTATAGCATATTAATTTGAACGATTTGTTTACGTGTAGTGCTTATTGATTACACATTAATGGTTATTAGGGAATTATTATCTATTTATTTGAATGTTTATTAATTACTGTTTCTCAAGGGCTGGCAAAGTTTGGTTAAGAATAAAACTCTGATTATTGGGGTCTATTATTGTAGCATATGTTATAGAAGTGTATTATTAGATTTAACTTCATAAATCATCTATAGTCAGGTATATAATTTATTTTTCAACATATATTATTATAAAATCCTTATTAGTCTAAAGAGTTACATTTCTGTATCTTATATACATTTATATACATTATAAAAAAGGGTTTCTCCATTCACCATGGCATTTTTAACTAAGAGTAGAAAAGAAGATTTACATAATTTGCCTGAAGAAATGAGGGAAAATCAAACTCCCTTTATGAAGATAATAGACCTATAAAGGTTATATAAAATGGAAAGTAAATATTAGGATGAAGAATTTGTAAAAGGAAGACATTAGAGATGATCTTCAGTACCAGACTCGAGGAGACCAAGAAAAATCAAATGGAGTTAGAAGCTCAACAGAAGCAAAGAGAGTTGGAAGCTCAGCAGATAAGAGAACAAACGGAGTTTGAATTGAGAAAACTTGAAATCGAATCTAACAGTCTGTCAAGTTTTCTTACAGTTCTCGATAACAATGGGCAGCATTCTTTACAACTCATTAAGCTTATGCCTAGATTTAATTTGCGTCAATATGAGATAACGATTTATTCATCTATCTCTGTTCGAAAGACAGACCAAAAGACTCAACATAGATGTTAAAGGCTGGGTATCGTGTTCTTTAAGGTTATTACCATTCGAAATCGTCCAATTAGTTAGTAGAGAATTGGAAGAGAAATTTGAAGATTACAAGTATATTAAAACAATTTTGCTAAAAAGATTTAAATTGAATCAATAAAGCTTCGAATTACATCAGAAGATGACTGAGAAGTCTTAGAGAGACTTTTGTTATGAAATAAATTATTTCGAAGAATGGATTGGAGGTCTACATGTAAAAGATTTTGAAGGCTTAAAGAATCTAATCATGATAAACCAGCTCAAGAAAAAAAGGTACCGCCTGATGTATGAGAATATTTCTTAGAAGAATGGGCAAAATTTACTTCCTCGTCCAATCTAGCAAGCAGATTATATGAATATGATAGTACACGCAGTACATCAAGGAGTTTCTTAGGAACAGTTTCTGAGGACTAATTTAATGAAAATTTTTGTCCTCGTACTCCACCTCCGGAACAAACATTTAAAAATAAACAATTTTCTTCACCTCAACACTTACACAAATGGACTCCACAACGCCGAAACGTGGATATATTAGGATCTAAATACAAAACTACCTTGTTTTATTTGTGGAAAAGAAAGTCACTTCTCAAAGTTTTCTGTGAAAAATCGTCAGTCTAGAAATATTCCTCTTACCGCACAAAATAACATAGTACAAAAGTTCAACTACTATAAAAGATGATGTATCAGATGTGTTTACAGCTAAAATTTCCATTACATATTTCGAATTAGTGAACATTTATGATGACGTGTATGATTTAAAAATCGTCGAAATCAAATAGGGAAAAGGAGTCCTAAATGGTATCGTAGACACGAGCGCTCAAATATCTGCCGCGCGTGAAGATTTGGTGGCCGATATGCCTTATGAAGGAAAATTCAAAATAGAAATAAATTCAGCTGTTGGTGAAAGTGAAACAACACCTCTCGGAATCTTCAAAATCAAAATTGATGATAATTTACATGGGCATGCTATAGTCACTCGTGCAGTTTCAAGGAGACTTATCCACGATTAACTTCTAAACTTTTCAGCGTACACTATGTTCAAAGAGAACATCGAACTCTATGAGAGTAGCTATTGTTCGGAGACGTCGGTTTCAGAATTAAAAGTACAATGCTTCTGAACTAGATGAAGATTTTGGGACTATTCACTATGCGTCTGCTGACAAGATGAATAAAACTGTTGAAAATATTAGAAAACACATAGAAAATATGGAACATACTAATTTGACTGTAGTATAAACACAAGAACTTTTTGATATACTTCGGACACATTCAGTTCCAAACCCGGACACGTCAAGGTTGATGGACACTCTATCAAAGTACAAGAACTGTTCTCTATCAAGAACTGTTTACCAAAGGGACTAAAGCTGTATAGGGTCCCTATTAGTTTACAAAAGGAAGTAGATCGGTAGATTAAGGAGCTGTTAGATATGGGCCTAATTGAGCCAAGTGACAGAGAATGGGCTTATCCCGTGGTTTGTGTCACTAAGAGGAATGAAGCGTTAGATTATACGCTGATTTTAGATTACTAAATAGTTTTACAATTCCAGATTTACCCCATGAATAGAGATCTATTATTTGAGGTAGACTAGCGACATTTATTACTGTAATCAACCTCACCAAGAGATATTGGCAAATCTAAATGAAGGGAGAGTTAAAACATTATACTACATTTGTGATACATTCTGGACATTACCAGTGGAATGTATAACCATTTGGAACCAAAAGTGCCGGAAGTAAGATCCAGAAATCAATAGACAAAGCCCTAGCTTCTCATGTAGCATATTGTGGTTCATATATTGATGGTATGGCCATATTTTCTGAAATGTGGACGGAACATCTTAATCACATAGACAGCATTTTCAAGACACTAAGAGAAGTAAGTTTATCAATAAACTTAGAAAAGTGTGAATTTGGGAAAACTCGAGTGAAGTTTTTAGGGTATATGATTGGGTCCGGACAACATTCCCCTGATCCAGAGATGGTTGAAGTCATAAAAAGATTAACAAGGCCCAATACGAAAAAGGAAGTATGCTTTGACTAGCTAGCCATCACTATGATTATATACACAATTTTTCACAAATTGTGTTACTTTTGACGAACTTGGCTAAGAAAATGTACCAACCACCATACCGTGGAATATAGATACTGATCTAACTTTTGCGAAACTCAAGGAAGAGTTGATAAAAATAGCCTCCTTACATACTCCTGATCTGGATAAACCTTTCCAGTTGTATACAGATGCATCAGCAATAGCAATCGGCGTATGTTTAGCTCAAAGCGACGAATAAGGAAAGGAAGCATCCATTTCATTCTTTTGTGAAAAGCTAATAACGTGCCCAGCAAAGTGATCAACCATTGAAAGAGAAGCATTTTGTGTTCTAGAGGCAATGAAGAAGTTTGATACATGGATATATGGTGCTGAAATACAAATAATTTCCGATCATAACTCATTGACTTTTTAACTTAAAGTGCCCCTCATAGTGCACAGCTTTCTCGTAAGCACTAGCCTTACAACGTTATAATATGAGCGTTACAAATAGGAAGGGTGTCACCATGGTAATGCTGATGTCTTGTCTAGATTAAAATTTGACTCTTAGTTAATTTTAAGAATTTATCCTTTTATGTAAATGATACGTCTTAACCCGTTCAGGACCATGATCACGTATACGTGATCACACGGTTCTCCCATAATGGCCCTCGGTATCGTATATGTAACTGTAGTTTTCGTACCACCTGGCCCATGACCACACTGGAGTGATTTAAAATTGGAACGTTTTACTTGGATTTTTAACGGCCATTAGATAGCGGTTGAAGTTCGTCATGTTTTCAAGTATTGTTCCACAGAGTGTTGATCTTCAATTCCGGCTTTTTTTTCTCTTGGATCAGGACAATTTGTAAATGTAAACAACTGCATTTGTTCGCTCCTTTCGGTCGGATTGCGAATTTAAATGGCTGTGATTTACTCCACGCTGAGTTTTTCTTTATATTTTGACGGAGTTGGGGATGGGGGAAATGATGAAATGTTTATTGGTTAGTGTTGGGAGCAGACTTATCGTTCACAAGATGGTATAAGTATGTTTTTGGATTAGTTTTATCTTTTCTATCATGGCGAAAAGATTGAAATATCTGAGTGTAAAGTCAAGGAGATAATGTGTTGTGCGCATAAAAGGTTCCCTAAAAGAAAGAAAACGCAAGCTGACATAATATAAATGCAAAATTTGCAACGTAGGGCTTTGTCCTGAACAGTGTTTCGAAATGTATCATAAGCTTCAAAAGTTTTAAGTACACTCTAAAACAAAAAAAAAAAAAAAAAAAAAAAAAAAAAAAACACGACACACCAAGAAGGGGTTGTCCAATGGAGACAAAAACTGGTGGATAGGAAAATTATGTACATAAAAGAAAATGCTTAAAATTTCAGAAAAATTGAATGATTTATTTTTTTAATAAAGATTTGTAGAAGATAGATTTTTCTTGTTAGATTCATTTTAAGAAAACTCTATTTTTCTGCTTTGTTTTACATAAAAATATTCTTTCACATATTATGTATCAAATTAAGGTTTAAACGTAACGATACATGTTTGTGTGAATCAAATGTAAATTGTTTTTTGAAAATAATGAATTGTTAAAAAGAAATAGTCAAGACGTCAATAATTATGAGATCAACGCAATTTTTATGTAAATTCCTAATTGCTTAAATTTATTTAAGAAGCTCTATTAATTTTTTTTTAAAATATTCTTTTGTTTTATAAGGTAAATGCTTTCAAAAACAGTTTCATTACTGAAATTCTAGATCATGAAAATATCCCCTCATTTCGAAAGGTTGTACTATATTATTTTCATATATTTTTTCCACCTTTAAATGAAACCAGATAATGATGTTTCATGCTTAATCACGCGTGAAAGATGTCAATAATAATAATTTACATGTATTTTGTGGAATAAACAAACAATTTGCAACACATACACGTAAAGAAGCAAAATTATATTATTTTAGAGTTTCTTATTTGCTTATCAAGATGTACTAATTTTTGATAAAATTCTTTATAGGGATTGAGAAGCTTGAGTAATTTATGAGAGGCATTATATGAAATAGTTTTTGTAAATACTTTGTCGTCCAAAAGTTATGTTTTCAGTACAGCAATTGAAAAACAAGTAACATAAAATATGTTTCGATTCAGTTAAGACAATATATACGAAGAAAGATAAATTTATAAGAATGATTCGTGTTTTCTCCTTCGCTACACGAACATTAAAAAAACTCGGATGACAACGAAGACACGATGACTCCCACATGTATAAGACTTTTACTATTTAAAAAGAATTTTTTTATGTATTTTGTTTTCGTGTGTGGCATCTTCAATATAATATCTCAAGTCATTTTTTTTACGAAATGGTGAGTTATGTATTCCAGAGAAAGAAAAGTGGAATAAAATGAATTTGTAAGATATCAGAAGCTGTGTTATAGTTTGTATTAACGTTACACCGGAAACTATATGAATCTTGTAATTTCGAACCATGGTCATATAAAAAGGGTGACGACTGAACCTCTCTTTCCTGACTTCCATACTACACCGCTTGAGGAATTTCAAGTTCATTTAACATTAGCAGTGCAGCAGTTACATTATTATGATCTTTAAGTGTGAAATCAGGTTTCGAACCAGATGCTCACGACCGTGACTAATGAGCTACCACAGGCCTAAATATTAAGCGCAATACATCACAAGTTATATACATATAGTTTCAATCAGATTACAAATATAATCTCTCTCTCTCTACCGCATACAATACCCTATGATAATTGTCGTTGTTTTGAGTAAACGAAAAAGGAATGATGTGTTTCGGCTTTCAAATGACCATTTGGTACAGCAAATTCTGCATCAAATACAGAATTTGCTTCAAAATGATCAAAAACCTACGGTTATGATGAATTTTTATTTGGAATGACTGCTGAAGGACCTTTACTAATTTGTATACTGATAGCATCGAAACTACGTAAAAAGATTCATGGATTTATTATTTCCCCCTGGTCTCACAAACTCATCCACTTTTTAAAAACTGAATTGACATCCTGAGCGCATTGAATTTTTTTAGAGATGAATAGCACACGTCTTTTCCGAAATGGAGTCAAAAAGGAACTTTTGTGAAGAAAAAAAAATGTAAATGTTAAATATAATTTTACAAAAATATTTTTAATAAGACATGCGTGAAAGGCGCGCTTGTTTTCGTGATGTTGGTAATGACAATAAAGTTCTGGTCAATTGTAGTTATTTTCAGACACAAAGCAATTCGAATATTATAGCTTGTTTATATACCATTGTTAAAAATCCAACTTCACCAAGGTATGAAGATGTAAAAGGGAGTAAAAAAATATCTTCTAAGCGCAGTAGAAAGATTTGGAAAAGTTTGTGACACAGATAACCAGAATTGTGTCTATTTACTATGATTAAATTAAAATTTAGTAATGAATTTTCTTATAAGACGATAAGTTCTTCATCAGCTTTCGATGATATGCCAGTAGTAATGTTGCCCTGAAAATGATGATCAATCCGATTTTTCTCTTAACAGGGTAGAATGTTATTGTGTCTACTATATCAAAAGATTTCAAACAAGGCACCTCAACGGGAATTATATATAAACGAAATAACATTTAAAAGAAATTGAAATTAACAAAACACAGCTTATGAGCTAAAAGAAATAAGGGGGAACCGGCTTCCAAAACAGCATCTGTCGAGGATAAAGCACTCTTTATATATCTCATACAGAAAGGGCTTGAATGTCTTTACGCCTGTTCGTTCATACATATCCGGTTCGCTTCTCCACAACTGCCGCCCCACATTCACGGTGGTCAGCGTGCAAGGATGGTACAATTCTACAGTATATAGTTCTCATTTCTTCAATAAAATAATAATTAAAAACTTTATTCAAAGTATCCAAATGCTTTGATATCACGGTTATTATGCCATCAGACACATTCATATTATTATCGATTATAAAGGACTGAAATGTTTCAAAATTCTCATATTTGTGGTTTTCAAAGTTGTTTTTCCATGAAAGCAATTTTTTTGATAAATCCTTGAATTGTGTCATGTACTGCAATTATATTTGCACCTCCCGTGCTTTCTAAGATTAATTTAATTTATTGAGTTTGGGGAATGTGTTTGTTAAATACGCGAGTTTCAAAACAAATTTCAGATCACGCAGCGACTTATTTTATTCGTATCTATCACCGAAAGGTATTGTGACTTCATCACTGAGTCTGCGAGCCTTGTTTCTGCTTTTCCTTTTGATAGCCATTGCACTTCAGTATGCAGAAAATGGACGTGATAGCCGAGTAATCATGCGGACAGGGATGTTTCTTCTAAATAATATAGTTCGAGTCTTGATGCCACAAAAGATCAGCTTTGTATCGGGGTTGATGAACATTAAATCTGTCGAAGCTCCAACTCCTCCCATTGACGTGGTGTTGGAGATGGAGGTTCCAGCTCCGGTACCATCCTCGTTTCTTGACCGAGGTTTAAAATTAAGAAGTCCGTTGCCAATAGCCCTCGAGCTGAATTCAAATGCGAGGTTAATAAAATAATCAACCAATCCGCATGTAGAAGAAGTGATTTGTGGTGGTTCCTCATTTCTTCGCAAAGCTTTTCAAATAGGAATGATTGCACCAGTCTTGAATTTATTAAATTCATTATTTTAACTGTAATGTTCAAATAATTTTTTTAAAATGATCTCGTATAGATTTTGATACCGAGGGCTTCTTGTGAATGTTAGAGTGAATCCATGAGGCATTTGGAGTAATAACAAACACTTGATTCACAAAACTTTTTTTTTTACCTCACATAGTATGTGCAGGCTCTACACATATCTCGACACATTTAAATTAGTCTTCATGTTTGGATTTCATAAAAGTGTCGATAGTGTCGAATATTTTTTTGCTAGCTTCTCGCATCATTGGCTCACAAAATAACATATCTTTATGACATTCCTTGTTCCATGTGTAACGTATGAAAACAAGCAACGGGGGGAAACGTTGCGTATCAGTAGCTTCGTCCAGTTGAAGCAAGAAAAATTTACTTACGTTAATTCCTTAAACTAAATGATTTTCTGCCCACTGGGACATTTCTTTAATTTAGCAAGCTACTGTGTAAGTTGAAAGTGGTCTTGTTTGGAACTACTTCAAGCTCTTTTCATCAAGCATAATTTCAACTGCATCGCTCACTAAGGTTTTGCCAATCGGAAACTCATCAGATATGAAGCGTGCGTAGTGTTTTCTTTGATCTTAGTGAAATGAAAAAGTTTGGTTTTCGACATTTTCGACAAGTCCAGCATTTCTGTTTTTTTTTTTTGGAAAAAATTCCAGGGATTGATTTTGTCCTTCGGGATGCTTTGTCTGAATGTGCCGAAATTTAACGAGGTGCATAATTTCATTTGTAAATATTCCATTGCAAATACTACACTTAAGTTTTAGGTTATCTTCATTCCATGAGAAATTCCTGATGCTAAGTAGACAAAATCGTACTTTTTAACCACTTTTCTTTGTTTAGGTCTTCTTGAATAAGATCTTAAAGGTTCACATTTATCTACAGAAGGTGTCTTCTTTATTAACCACTTATCCATAATGCAAATACAATAACATGAACGAGAAAACACAAAATAAATACTATGAGTGACAAAAAATACTAGCGAACCGCTTTGATCTTAATGCATGCGCTAACTGAATTGGATAGTAAGGAGTTTCAGATTAGGTGAGAAGGGTTTTGCATAGAAATTTAACCTTAAGCGAAACTGCAGACTGGAACAACTGGCGATGCGACAGATGTATCATGTGCAAAACACCAGTTCCTTATATATACGTCATTCAAGATACTTGTAGAAGGGATACTTCTTTTCTTGTCATTCGACACTAGTTGCTTGTTTGTGTATTGAGCTTTTTTGTAGTGTTTCTGCCATGTGGCTTGAAAAATTTTGAAGCCTACATCACATTCTTGTAAACTGCAGCAAAAAATATATATACATCCAAGGTCTCTTCACGGCCAACCAAAAATGACTTACGGTTCTCTGGTAGATCGTGGATCATAATTTGAGAAACGCTGCTCTAGACGAATATCACATCCTCTTCTCTTTGAATGAACTGGGTATCAGAGCAAAATCCTCAGTCAGAATTAGAGATTGCATTTTTTAATTCATTTCTTTTAACTGTCAGTACAACTAGTATGTTCCATTGAGCTCATATCTCTCTCAAAGCTGTATCCAGAAAATATCAGCATTTAGCGAAAAGACTGATATCGTATAATGAATTCATTTTTCTCAAATCCGAAATTGAAAATAATTCATTCTCAAGTTAGAATTAAATTTTAAGTTCCAAGATATATTTTTAATAATCATTTATCGCTTAAAACATCCTTTAACGCATACTTAAGCCCCCAATTTATTCAAAAGAATCTAATGATAAGTTTTCTAAATTTTTGACACAATTGGAGTTGTTTTACACAGAACAACTTTTACAAGAGTCAGTCAAAGGGAGAAACAGGAGAAGTTTTCAGATCCTTGAGATTGTAAAAACTACTTTGTTTATGTAAATAAAAAATAATATAGACGTACGCACTAAGTAATTTTTGAGATTAAGTACAGTATTTAATTCGTGGATCTTTGGAAATTTCCATCTTTTTTTCTTTTTGACTCTTGTTTGAATGTATTGGAGTCAATGGATTTGAAACAAGGCATGTATTAATTTAAAAAAAAAAAACTTATACTTAACGCAACTAAAGCCCTCACGTTCTGTTATAATTTAATTCAAGTGGTAGAAATTTAGTATCTTTGCATATAATGGGAAAAAAGTACCGAGTCCATATAACTCGCTTTCAAACACGTCCTACTCAAATTTCATCAGCATTTTATATGTTTTTTTCCTCTCTCTCCACCTTCCACCTGAATGAATTCGGTTGCCGAACCCCTCGGCTTAATCTGTCATGCATCCAATCAAATAATGCAAAATTGTGGCCAGCGTCCGCAGTGGCATTTAGTATTTAGTAGCCAAGTCGAGCTTTGTTTGACCCAGATTCGCTTGAAGAGCGAGGCTGGAACAATGCCGTCCTGAGGCGAAATACTTGAGATTCAAGCAATGAAAGAAATACGCGAGGCAGGAAAAAGTACGATTATTGCTCATTTGTATACAACTCACTTCTACAAAACAGAGATGCCGCAGGGTAGAGGGAAAAGCGTTAAATTAAGGGAGAACAACATTTCCCACAACAAAAGAAATGATCTGGAGAATATAATGGACTGGGATCACTTCAAATATCTTGAGGCTAAACATGTTGGATTTACAAACGAAAGTCTTCCTATGCTTTTGTTTTGACTCTATGCGCGAATAGGGAACCGCTGTCAAGTCCAAACTATTGAATAAGTATCATTCCGTATTTCAACGTGGAATTCTTTTCATGACAACAAAATTGCACATTTTCCGACCTATCCCACATTCACTTGAAGGAAAAAAAAACGATACAAATAGTTTAAATTATTTTTTGCCTTTTCTCTATTATACATAATTGTTCAGTGAAGAGAAAATCTATAAATTTTATAATGAAATTTCAATGGAATAAGGACAAAGCGTAGAATTGTTTTCATGAGTAAATTTGATTCAGAAAATAAGTTAAGCTTATCTTCGATAGCTGATGCTACGATGATGATGAATGTTATGGGAGGAGCAAAAATGATGATTTATTGTTAATAAATAATGCGTCTCAGCTGTAGGAATCCAAATAAAGGACCAGAAAAACATATTTCATTTTAGTCAACACATATGTGGGAAGCCTTTAGAAGAGTCATTAACAATATTAATACATATCTTTAATATTTCAAGTGAATATTGAAAAATCGAAAATAATCTCCACTGACTGAAAACTCAGGAATATAGATTTCTCTGGTCAGCGTCAATACGATGAGACTTTTCTCGTCATATCAACTCAATAAATTTGCTTCAATTGATGTGCCAGTCCAGCTAGTCAATCGAAATGGATTTATTCTTGGTGTCTTAATAGTAACTTAACATATTGAAAATGTGTATTATCAATGGTAGTTCAACATTTACTATACAAATTTTTTAATATTTTAAGTGAATATTACAACATTAAGGACATTTCATCTGACTAGGTGCCATAAATATAGGATAAACAACTCAAACAAAGCACGATAATATTTTTCCTATGTATGAAAATACCCTACAGCTCAACCTAACAATTATTCTACAAAATCGAATGCCTACTTTTAGTGTAATAGAAAAAAAGGAAATAAATTTGGAAATGCTTTAATGGGCAACATGTGTGTGTCAATCTTTGGAATCCGTTAAATTAATAGTTAGATTAGTTCAAAACCTTGTTAAAATTAATGGGCCACTTGTAATTGGTGAAACTTATTAATGACTTACTTTCGATCAATAATTAATTCGATTAATGACTTACTTTTGTAAATATTTTACTAGTTCTTAGAAGTTCTTAAGGTTTTTTTCCATAATTTTTTCAAACAAAGAAAAGAGGATCGGAAAGGAATAAGAAAACAAGGCAAATGGGATAAGAAAAAAGAAACTGATAAAAGTTATTGTGGTTATATATGATTGTTTAGTCATTATTAATTATCGTTGTTTCATATTAGAGAGTGGCCTTGGTACCCTAGTGGTCATGGTTTCGGATTCGTGATCGGCGGTTTTCGTTCAGTCTCGGGTTCGATCTTTGGCTGTCAAAGACCCGCCGTGTAGCCGGGGCTGATGCACGTTAAATTTGCGGGAGCCCAAATTGCCCCATTTGCTTCCAAATCAGGCTCCCGTTGGCCTGGTGTGGAAGTTAGGAGAAGGGGGTGCCCGCTCAGGTGTCGTCCTCGTCACTTGACGAGGTTCAAAATTACGAGGTCCCTCGCCAATAACCCTCGTGTTACTTCTAGTGCAACGTTAATAAAAACTAAACTAAACTAATCATATAAGGTATATCATGAATTCACCAATTCCATATTGCACTTAACCTGACCATCTATTGATTAAAATTCTGTAAAATGTCGTAGAAATTAAGATGTCAAAGATTCTGATTGTAATCAGTTCATAATAGTTTTAGTATAATTATATGCGTAAAACATTCACACAATTTCTTTTATTTTTCGCTTTTAACAAACTTTACATTATTAATCTTCTGATTACAGCATTACTGTTGTCTTTAATCCTCAGACAAAGAACAGATCTGGTTTTAAAACAAAAATTTATTATTTACTATCTTTATTACATTACTTTGCGATCCTTATTCTCGCGTGTCACTCGCCAGTTTACACATTGACACTGAGAGGGTAGTATGAGTGACATTTTACACTTTCCTCTTGCAAGATGCCTTTTTCGTTGGAAAACTTTTGCTTATTAACTACTTTTACTCTGACTTTTTCATTCTACTTATGATTAGAAGAAACACACACACACACACACACACACACACACAAACTTTCTTTTACTTTTCTCTTTTAACTAGCTTTACACCATTGATTTTTTGATTTTAGCATTACTGTTGACTTTACTCTTCCAACAAATAACAGACCTGGATGTATAACAAGAACAATCTTTATTTACAATCGTTAACGCATTACTTCGCGATCCTTGCTCTCGAGTGTCAACTCGCTCGCTTACACTAGCACTGGGTGACATCTTACGCTCACCCCTTAAAAGACGCCTTGAAAAATGGCTCCTATGCTATGGAGTGGCAACACATGT
This sequence comes from Nephila pilipes, assembly GCA_019974015.1. Taxonomy (NCBI): domain Eukaryota; kingdom Metazoa; phylum Arthropoda; class Arachnida; order Araneae; family Nephilidae; genus Nephila; species Nephila pilipes. The sequence continues at coordinate 737,584 of BMAW01102198.1, read as the reverse complement.
GGCTGAAGAATGTCACGAACGTACCTCTGGGTTGTCATGATGTCGTGGATCAATATCAGGAGAGACCGTGTGTCGTATGTGATGACACCCCATACCACCAAAATCAGTTGTGGGAGCGGTGTGCCGCTGTACAGGGAAGGCAGGATTTAGTGGTTCTCCACGGGGCCTCCACATACGCCCACAATTGTCATCACTGTTTTGATTGAATCAGGATTCGTCGCTGAGACGTTCCATTCGGTTGCAGTCCAATCCCTTCGAGAGCGACACCCCTCCAAACGGAAGCGATGGTGAGCGGGTGTCAATGACAGTACTCGTAGTGGGCGCCACGATGGCAATTGTACTTCAGACAGACGCCTTGCGATGGTACGTAGTGATGCGGTGGTACGGTGGTACGTAGTTGCGGTGGTACGTAGAGAGGTCTGTAGTGCAGATGCTGCCTGTGCATGGATGGTGGAGAATGATACTGTTGGAATTATGCGTGCGTGTCATGTGATGTGTCGGTCTTCTCGATTATTGATCTGTCGAGGGTGTCCTGAGCAGTGTAACTGACCTCTCTCTTGTCCACTGGTCCCAAAACCTCCACACAGTAAAGTCAGAAAGGCCTAGGTGGTGAGCTACTCGCCGGGCTGACTACCTGGTTTCTATCATCCCTATGATTCTTTCCCTCTCGAAGGCAGCGTAATGACATCTCTAGTTAAAAAGCATCCTGCTGCAACACGTTAAGTACACGCAAACAAGCTCAGCTTAACTGTTTTATAATCCAAGGAGAATGAAGTTCAAAACCCTTTGGTGGTATTACGCAATGCGCAATCTTGCTGCATTTCTACTCATTTACATATATGCCTGACACATACCTTCATGCCAAGTTTCGTAACAATCCCACTCTTACTTCTTGGTCCGCAAATTTTTATAACAACGAGTGTAATATAGAGATATTTATGACATACAGAAGTTTCTGATAAATGAGGTGTAACTGTACTTTTTGATTAACCAATGAATCAGAAAATATTCATTTACGCTCAAGTCTAGTTATGAAATTAATTCTCAAAGTATTTACAGTTGTACAATGTATCGCATTAGATATTTAATTAATATCACATTGAAATGTTGTATATGGTCCTCCTAAAATGAGATATTTAGTACTGAAGACAAAGGAATTGGGAATAAAGAAAAAGCTTTCCCAAAATCATAAATCTTTTGAATGACATGAAACAAATATTGCACATAAATTATTAAGAGCAATAAATTACGTACTTACACAAAGGATATATGTGCTTATATATAATCAATGGCCGCGCAGCCATGTGCTAAGATATTATTAATGAATAAGGCAGTTGTGATGTAGTATCTCTTGTTACGTCACCCAAATGGCCAGCCTGCTGGAAAGTGTAAAGGTTGTGTTTTCTAAGTTAGTATTCGCCGAGAAATAACGAGAATAACACGCTTGCAATTACTTAAGTTTTCTTTCAGTTGAATTAAATATCTTTTACGTAGCGTTTTTCTGTAACAACGGACAAATAGGTTGAGAAAATACGTCATCGATTTGAAGATAAGCAAATTATATACCTTTTAATAAGAAGTTGTAAGAATGTGGGAAAAAAATTATCGGACTGTTCATTGGGTAGATAACTTTTGTTTCCGATTTAGGTGGTTATGCGAATAATTTCCTTAAAGTTTCGAGCTTTGCAGGATATTATTGCTTTTTTTTTTATTATATATGAATATTTGACATTGGAATTGAATTGTATCAATGGAACAAAATGGATAAAATTAAGAAAATCGCAATGCATTGAGAAACTCGTTTATGAGAATAGGAATTGGATGAGTTTGTTAAAGCCGAAGAAGACATCTGCTTCTTAGGGATAAATTAACTAAATTGGAAAATATAGTGATCTATAGAATTAAAAAGGGTAGATGTAAAGAAATGGATAAATCTCCAGATAGAGAGTAAAGCTGAACGAGAAGACATTAATTGGGAGGGTTAAAATTTATAATCAATATATTTGGATGACTTGTATCACTCTAAAGCTGATAGCTTAGAATATTTAAATAACAGCAGTAAACATTATTTGTATCCGACGTGAAACGAAATGGTCGAGAAAAAACACCACCGATTGTGTTTTCTAAAGAAAATATTCTAAGCTATCAAAATTGAAATGAAAAGGTTTGATCGAGAACTATTTAAATGGTTTTTATTTTGGTCTCTTCAAATTCTCAAAAATTTGTCAGAGTATTAATGGATTGTTTCAATACTTGTTGCAATGTATCCAACCAGCGCTAAGCCCCTGGCCTTCGAAAATTATGTGGTTTTTGCTTTAGAACAGCATTTCAGTATTAAAAAAATGATTATTAACTGAAGCTTACCTAAAAGAACACTTTCTAATACGTGGGTGAGAGCTCAGAGGATGTATAAATTGCCCTTAGTGAATAATGGATAATAGCCCCTAGTTTTTATAAAATTGAATCCAACCTGAGATCTTCAGAATCGATGGGAATAAATCCAGATCCTAACGTGATCCGGTTGTATCCAATTGAATTGTATTAAGTTGAATCCAGTTTATTAGATTAAATTTTGAGAATCTGTGTAAGAAGTACTTATTTTAATGGATTTTTTTATTAACGTCGCACTAGAAGCAATACGAGGGTTATTGGCGACGGACCTCGTAATTTTGAACCTCGGTCAAGTGACGAGGACGACACCTGAGCTGGCACCCCCTCTCCTAACTTTCACACCACGCCAACAGGAAGACTTGGGGCCCCGACAGATTTAACGTGCATCAGCCCCGGCAACACGGTGGGTCTTTAGCAGCCAAGGATCGAACCCGCGACTGAACGAAAACCGCCGCTCACGAATCCGAAATCATGATCACTAAGCTACCGCGGCCGCTCATTTTAATGGAACGGGATACGAGTGGAAATCATGCCTCTTTATTTTTATGGAATTTCTGAAAAGCGAAGGGGGGGGGGGGTTAATTGTAACACCTCCTAGTTATTTGTTTTAGAGGTATTCGCGTTTACCCACTAAATAGACACTAAAAGTTATAGCCTCAGTAAACAATTAACAACAGTCAAATAAAGAGGAAACAGATGATATGTAATATTTAAAAAATATTTAAAAACTTCGCTTCAATTATGGTAAGGCTCTCTCTTTGTCTACTAACCCTCAACAAGCCTGCAATATAACTTGGAATAAATATCAATTTAATTTTTTTATCCACTTTTCCAAGATAAAAGAAGCGAAAGGATGATTAAGATGTTTAATGCCACGTTGCAAAGAGCTGTAAATATTCAGTGCCTTTCCTAGTATGCAAACGATTGCAACCAGTAATTTTATTTCCAGAATTGAAATTAAAGAAAGGAAGTGATTTAAATGCTGTTGCTCCTATTGCTGTGCAAAGAACTATATGCAGGCAAACATGTCGTAGCGATACTATGTAGTCGTCGTTTCTGAAGTCGCCGCCGGCGCTGTCGAGTCGTGGGGTGGGAAACTATTTTTTTGACTTCTAAATGGACGTACATTCCAGAAAAAAACAAAAATTTACAGAAAAAGCAATGATGATGGTGAAATATCACGCAGTCAATTAAAAAAGAATGATAATTAATTTGGTTTTATTAACATTGCACTAGAAGCAACATGAGGGCTATTGGCGATGGACTTCGTAATATTGAATTTGTATTCGTAATTCGTGACGAGGACGACACATGAGCTGCCACCTTCCTCTTCTTAATTCCACATCATGCCGCAAGAGGACTTTGAGCCTCGATAGATTTAACGTGCATCAGCCCCGGCTACAAGGTGGATCTTTAGGGGCATCAAAGCTCAAACCCACGATTCGACGAAACTTGCCGGACGCGAATCCATAACCATGACCACCACGGCCCCGTTATTACAATCAAATTAACGGAACAAATGAAAGCAAGGTACATAACCATCAAAATTGGAATTTTCGCCAACTGCTTAAATTCCGAATTAATGCAGGAGATAAAATGCTGAAAAAGCATTTCATTTCTAAGTCATCTGCTACTAAGGCGTCATATATATTACTCCTGAAATATAAAACGAAATTATACATCCTTGAAACGAAATATTTTTTTTAAAAAATTGATTGAATAAAGTAAATTAAAATAAATGTTTTTCTATCATAGCGGATGAAACTACAGATATTTCTTTGACAAAGCAAGTCTCTTTATATGTAATGGCCGTGGTAACCTAATGGTCATGGTTGCGGGCTCGCGGTTTTCATCGAGTATTAGGTTGAACTTTGAAGCCACTAAAGATCCGATGTTTTGCCGGGGTTGATATAAGTTAAATCTGTCGAGGCTCAAAGTCTTTCCATTGGAGTGATGTAGAAGTTAGGAGAGGAGGTACCAGCTCAAGTGTCATCCTCGTCACTTGACCGAGGTTCAAAATTACGAGATCCATCGCCCAGAGCCCCCGTGTTTATTCTAGTACGACGTTAATAAAACTAACCAAACAACCACTCTTATGTGTAACATTTGTAGAAAGTGAGGACAGCAAATCCTCGCTATTTTTACAGTTTGTGCCAGTAATTTCCTCAAGTAGAGAAGATTTAGCCAAAAAAATTTTGAAAACTTTATAATTATTAGGTTTGGATCTAAGATGTTAAGAATATGATGATGCAGTTACCATGTCTGGAGCCTTCAGTGGTGTACAAGCCAAAATAAGAGAAAAATTCCTATTAGCACCATATGTATTAGAGGTACCGGAAAGTAATGTCGTTTCTGTGGATGTCAATATTTGTTAGTCATTTATCTGCCCCTTGTGTACTTCAAAATCGTCTTATAAACATTTTAAGGTTAGAGTGATTTGTTTCTTGGTAAATAATTAAATCTTAAATCAAATGCCAGAAAAGGTACATATTCGGCATTGTATGCTTTTTGAGTTTCACAAGCGTAGTAGTAACGCAGCGATTACTACCAAAAACATTTGCGATGTTTATACAGATGTATTAGACATTCGTAAATACCAAAGGTGATTTTCTAATTTGAAATCCGATAATTTCGATCTTTTCGATTCTTACCGATCAGAAAGACCAACAACTTTAGACAATGATATGTTAAGAGCGTAAATAGAAGCAAATCCGTGACAGCCAATCGAGGAACTGTCAAACACTCTTAACCAACCTTGGTCGACCATCCAAGGGCATTTGCAGCAGATTGGTAAAGTAAGCAGAGCAGTTGTTTGAGTACCGCATAATCTGTCCGAAGAAAACAAAGCTAACCGATCCACCACATGCAACTTATTTCTTCAATGACACAATTCAGAAGCGTTTCTTGATCGCTTGATCACTGGAGATGAAAAATTTGGGTTTTCTATGATAATCCAAAACGCAAAAAGAAATAGTTATTTTTAAATGAATCGCCAAGAAGTACTGCTAGGGTGTTTTTGTGTGTTCGGTGGAGCATTCAAGGGGTCGTTCATTTTGAAGTTCTGAAACTTGGACAAACTGGAAATGTAGACCTTTACTGTGAGCAATTGAATCTAGTAAATGAATCTTTAATTGAAAAGTGCCCAGAGATTGTCAACAGAAAAGATGTTTTCTGCAACACTATAAAGCAAGATCATACAGATCAAGACGAAACTTAGAATAAATTAATGAATTGGGATGGAAGGTATTGCCTCTCCCACCATACTCGCCCGATATTGCACCATCGGATTTCCATTTATTCCAATCACTACAACATTTTCTTCGTGGCAAAAAAATTTGAAAATTCGGATGATGTCCAAAATAAAATCTCCAGATATTTTGCTCAAAAACCAATTGATTTTTATCGATCCAGCGTTAAAAGTTTGCATACTAGATGGCAATGAAAGATGTTGAAAACGAATGTGATTTAATCATTGATTACAAATAAAAACTTTATAAAAAAAAATTCTGTTGGAATTTATTGTAGAAAAACGTCATTACTTTCCGGTCCCCCTAATACAATGTGCTTCTCATTCTCTAACATTGGCTATTTCAGTTACGTAAAATTAAAGATATTCGTGATTGCGTTGGAGTCGTTGGAAAATGTTTTTCTTTCATATATACTACTAAAATAAATAGTATTTTACAGGGTAGAGTGTTAGAACTTTGCCCTTCTTCCAGAAAAAAAAGCATTGAGAAAACTATCGCTTACACGTTGGACAGCTAGACATGAATCAATTATGGTGATGATGGAATAGCTTCATCTTTTGATTCATGCTCTTTAATTAATTGGAAACTGGCATAATAAGTAATAGTCTTTTAGGACCTACATTTGTTTAAATCAATTGTGAAAAAAGTTCAAATTTTATCATTACTTTATTTACGGTAGAAGAAATTATTTCCCTTACGTTGACCTTATCTAGGATTTTGTAATATAAGACGGTGAAACTCATTACCACAGTTTTGCCGATATATTAAAAGGACTTGAAATGATTTGTAGTTATAACCAGAGACGTTTGCAATTATATTTTCCTAAAATCGGAATTTGTTCTAAAACGAATAACAGATGAGGACTATAGAACTCTTTTTCCACAACTGGAAAAGAAATAAACTCAACATTTTAGCAGAATCCCCTGAATTTAATCTTAGAATAACAAATTTTAATCAATTTTTGGATTCAGTAATTTTACATCTTAAAGAAAGATTCACAAAAACAAAGCATTTGTGAGTTCATTAAATATCTTAATCATACATCAAAATGACTTCATATAAGCAAATGAAAATTAATTAGAAATAATGAAAAAAACATATTCTTCAGATTTGTAAGATTGTAATATGAGTATTTTGAATATAAGCAGATTGTAATACGAGCAGAATATCAACTATGGAAAACGAAGTTACTGGATCCATAGATTAGATTAACTGCTCTAGAAGTTTTACAAAAGTAACACTCATATTTTCCCGAATATCCATAAATTTTTAAAAATTTTAGTCAGCTCACCTATTACAACATATTCTGCTGAAAAATTGTTTTCAACAATGAAATATTTTTTAAAAAAAACTACTTCAAAAATAGTACATCTGAATTGCGTTTAAAGGGACTCTGTTTGTTAATACATATATAAATGTATATCTGTAAATGAAGAAATCTTAAATATTTCGCAAAAACAAAAATGGAAATACATATTTTTTCATTTCACTATATTCACCCCTTTTTAACCACTTTTAAAAATGTGACCATTTTCCCTATTATTAAACTATTTTTATCAATTTTTCATTGCTGTTGGATTCCACCGATTCTGGTAAATAGGAATTTTTATTTGCATGGTAACTTTATTATAAATTTTTAAACAATCCTTATATTTGTAATTTTTATAATTTGATTCGGAAAATCATCGGACACTTCATCGGATAGATGAATTTTGTTTCCTATTTGCGTGTAATGTATCATCTCTAAAGGCACGGAAAATATTTTTTGATAAAAAGGAGGATTCACCATTGATCTATGGAATTTTTTTTACAAGCTATATGAAGCCCAATTTCTACCAAAAAAATAACTCAAGTGCAATATTTGATTGATATTCTCCAAAAGGATACTAAACTTTGGCGAATTTCTATTTTAAATAATAAAAAAGAAAGACATGAATCAAAAGATATCAAAAATCAAAGCCTGAACTATTAATTATCATTTAAGCTAGCGCTAAGATTAGAGTATCTGTTACTAAACTCTCTTCTAGGAAGAAAATTACAAAAAGAAAGTTGAGAATACTTCAATCTGATTATATTTTATTGTGTACTGCATGTTAAATTCCCATTTTCTATAATATGTATCCTAACCCACAAAAACAAATGAATCCATTTCAAATCAAGGTGATCAACAGTTATACACCCTTAACTACATTCCTATCGGGTTTTCATTATCGGAGTACAAGGTACTCGTGTCATTCAGATTCAACACTTGAGATGATATACTTGTATATGTTCTCTCCATTAGCAGAGCCTTCGCTTTCTCCTCGTTAACTTTTATCTTTCTATTTATATTCCTTGATACAATGATTTGGACAACATTTTGGCATTGATGGAAATAACTTAAGTGAGAGGATTACGTATTATTTGCCTTATTATTCTTATTTCAAATGTGAACAAAAGGATACAATGAAAATGTAGAATGAAGGGAATTTTTTGTTTTTGCGCATCTAAGTACTGATTTCTTGAAAATAGAAATTTGTAAGACCCGAGAAAAAATTCAAAAGAATTGTTGTAATACTTATATTCAAGATTCACTATTTAATTTCCTTAGGTTAATCAACGAAAGAGGATTTTGAAAAAAATAATAACCTGACATATGTTGCAAGATTTCTCGAAATTTACTAAATTGTTCGTTAATAAATTATTCGATTATTAATTAAATAAATTATTCGACGAAATGAGCTTCTCATGGACATTTCTTTTTTAAGTAAGCATGTAGAATCATGACTCCGGTGTACCGTAGCCATCTTTTTCTTTCCCCAGAAGTTTACTGTCTGTGATAAACACGGGTGACACTCCTTTGGGAAACTCTTGAAATCCTGCTCTATTTTGGATCTTCCTTCTTTGTGTCTACCATTTCCCCCCTTTTCTTTCATATTACGTCTAGATCACAATGCCATATGGCAGAATAGGCAGATTTGGCGCCATAAATGAAAGAATAACTGCAATAAAATTTCCTAATAAAAAATCGTGTCATTAGAGTAACATTTTTTCTTCTCATCCAGTGTTTGATGTTATTGGTCCAAATATAATTAAAGGAGAATGTATTTTCGATTGATGCATGGATTCTATTTGAGTTACCGAAAGGTTAAAAGAGTTGAAGAATCTAGGCGAAATTCACGGATGTATGGCATGAAAAACAATATATTTTATATCAACATGCCATAATAAATCATAAAAGTTTAACAGAAAGAAAAAGTTATTCAAGCAATTCCGCTGATACTATTAATTATAGAATGTCGATTGCGACATATTAGCTTCGTAAAAAATATAATCGTGCTTATTAAGTATATGATGCGTAATTTATGGACTTTCTTCACTTTTATGAATGATATAATGAATCGAAAGAAGATTTTAAATTGATATTTTTAAAAATATTTGATCATTTTTTCAAATGAAGGAAGCGTTCTTACCTCATAAATTAAGGCAAAAATGATGCCACTCGCTTGATTTCAGTGATGAGTGATACGAAATATATAATCTGGGATTGGACAATCCATCATTCATAAATAAAGAAAAAGTTTATGTTCCATAAAATAAAAAAAAAAAGTCATATAATCAATTTTGAGTGCTTCTAAATAATGACACGATCTTTTTAAGAGATATGACTTGATCATTTTGTAAAATTGTAACAAGTTCTCACGCGTTTTTCAATTCCTTTTAGAACTACTCTATGACGGTGTTTGATTTGAGAACCTTGACTAAATCATGACATATAAATTAACTTTGTTATATATGTATATAGAAATGGAGTAAATAATAGGAGGACCAGATCGCTCATATAGAGAGATCGGACGTTTTTAAAGGGTTTAAAGATTAGCGAGCAATATTGTGAGCACGATATTGGTGCCAGAAGGTAAGACGGTCGTCGGATAGCTGATATTGGATCTAATGTATAAGTTTAGTCCTAACCTGGACTTACTTTTATGGTCATTCAGATGAGAATAAATAATGAGTTAATGTTCGCTTCAAGACGTAATATATATATATATATAACTATTTGAAGACCTATATATATATATATATATATATATAATTTTT
>BMAW01102198.1:659249-705776 GCA_019974015.1 Nephila pilipes | reverse complement strand
CTATAATCCAATAATTTTAGATAACACAATATGCACTCGAATGCAGAATTAAGAGAATTTGTATATTATGACTATATTCTTACAAAAAGTATTGAACCGCAGGTACTAATATTATGTCTCCGAATCATTTAAAGGGATTTTAGGGCATGGAGGACTGTCAGTGCTTTTTGAGCTCGCACTCCTATATGGCATTCTTCGTGTTTCACGCAAAAGTTGGGTAAATCTTATAAGGTATCGGGCAAAAGGAATTGTCACTAACGTATGGACAAAATGAAATGGAGAATCATCGGTATATTGGAGGAAGATTTATCACAGCTGTAGGTGGCTATTGAGCTAATTGTAAATTCCGATGGCACTTGTAATTTGTGGAAATAGTTTCAGGTAACTGAATCTAAATCAAGAATACTTGTACAAGGACTACCAAGATCTACAGCGACGAATGAAGATCATTATTTATCACTTTCTATGTTGCTACACAGTACTGCTACAGAATATAAGCTCTCATGTGAGCTACATATTGTAACTGGAACCCGAGTTTCGCGGTCTAGTGTTACCTGAAGGCGAGAGGATTGTATACCAAAAGTCTTGTTGTTAGCATTCCACTCCCTGCAGGACACAAGAGCGCATTTAGATTGGTGTAGACAACATGAACTTTGAACCAAACTTTAGTGGACACTGCGCTTTTCACAAATGAGTCAAAATTCAGCCTGAACTTTGATTCGCGGTATACCTGTATCTGGATTGAACGTAGAATACGATACCATACATTTCTCATCAGAAAGGAATGGTATCCTCTCTCTTCGTAATGATCCTTTTCCCTCATCAGGGTAAATATCATTACAAAGGTGGAGATGTAATGATTTGGACAGGCATTATGTTAGAGCAGGGGTCGCCAAAGTGGTCTATATAGACCCCTAGGGGTCTATTTAACAACAGTAGGGGGTCTATCTGACCCAAGGGGTCGAATGGGGGTCTATTGGGACTCGAAGGAAAAACAGTTCTTAATACGCAAATCACACTTATCTAACTGCGTACGTAAAAATTTAAAATATTTTTATGATTGACTTAATATTGTATTCTTTATAGAAAATAAAATAATAAATCAGAAAACAATCTGCTCCTTTTTTCCTTATGTGTTTTCGTATGTATACCGTGAAGTCACAACTTGACCTTGTGACCAGTTTGTAATTTGCACGACTTCTGGCCGGTTTCAGTCACGTTAATTCAATTTTAACTAAAAACAGAAATAAATTAAATGTGGAGCTTCGAGGGGATTTACGGTTAAAATTGACTATTTTCGAACCCAATATAGCGAACCTTACCAAGAAACACCAGGCACACTCATCTCATTAAGAAGTAAAAAATCTGTAGCTACTTTACTTACTGTTTCTGATTTATTAAATATTTAGACTAATATATAGTTTTATTTTAATTACCTGAAAATTACCTTTGTGGGGGGTCTATGGAGATTTCGAAAAATTATATAGGGGGCGATGATCAAAAAAGTTTGGCGACCCCTGTGTTAGAGGGTCGCACACCCCTTCATGTGTAGGAGAAAGGCTCTCTAACTACTATAAAGTAAAGAGATATCTTAGAGCCCTATATTCAACTTTTTAAGAGCTCAGATGGTTCTGGTTTCCTGTTAATGGACGACAACGCTCGTCCACATGCGGCTCAGGTGGTCGACGATCACCTGAAAAAGGAGGATATTCGTCGCATGAATAGGCCAACCAGATCTATAAACCGTACCCCTATAGAGCATGCCTGGGACGCTCTTCACAGAATAACTGCTTTTCACCATTCCACTCCAAGAACCACCCCAGACTTAAAAAATTGTCTTGCTACAGCAGTGGGATCAATCACCAAAGAGACTCATCAACTGTCTTCTGTCCAATGCGCCATCACTTGTGGACTTGTCTTGCTATGATAGGGAATCACACCCTATATTAGACTTATTTTTGGTTCGAAATCACAACATGGATTTTTGAGATTTCTTCACTATGAGCTTTAAAGATATTCATGCATACTTAAATGACTTTTGAATGGTATATATCACTTTCTCTGTTATAAATGTATATTCTTACCAAAGTTCATTAAAATCTGCTCTTTGTTGTTTTTTTTTAGAAATTTGACAGAATGTGCAAATTCTCCAATTTTTGTGAATGAATGTAAAAATGTAAATGAATGTAAAAATGACTCATTCATATTGGGAAAGCGCAAAGTTTTATTTTACTCTAGTTTCAGTTTTGAAGAATTTTGGACTGGCCCACGTCTTAGATGTTATTTTATCTAAACAACATTTTTCCTTCTCACTTAAAATTATCTCGATTTGTATATCTTTCGGCAAGCGTCACAGCACCTTCACCCTTATGGTGTCTGCATATGTATATGATTTAGGGAAATCTCGGAGATAAAGAAGCATTTTAATAGTTTTATTTACAAAAACAAATATAAAAGTTAAAATTATAATATGATGCATTTCTTAAATTAAAAGACAGATCTCTAGCTACCGTTACCAAACTGTACATTATTGTCGTTACAACTGAAAAGAAGTAGATTGTAAACTTTTTTTTTTAAATGGACTGAAGAAATATGGATACTTTTATTTGAAATCTTTCTTATTAAAGCTTCATTTCTTTCGTAACAGGTAATAATTATTTGTTTTTCTTATTCTGATTCACTTTTATGAGGAAATATCGTAAAGTTTTAATTATTATTATGATTTAACGAGATATCTGAATAAAATTAATTCTGCTTATTAATTGAGCCTTATGTACATAATAATGTAAATTATAGCTAATAACGTTGTCTAGTTTGGGTTCAAGACGCCATAAATTGAAGTAACTTGCGATATAGAAAAGATAGAGTTCCACCTGCCGAGCTCTACTATGACGACATAAAACAAATGTCAAGAAACGCTTTAATTTTAGCAAATGTCAAGAAACGCTTTGAGAAATATATATCTCTGAATGGGGACTTTGTTGAGAATTTTTAAGAATAATAAATAATATATAAGTTTCTCTATCTCGGTTATTTTTCGTAATAATGAAAACTTTATACGAAACCCGGGATTATAATTAAAATTTTATGATATTGTGGGTTACATCCTCCTACGGCTTCCTGAAATCAAATAGTTCAATATTATTACCTGTAATTTACAACATTATATACATAGGGATCAAATAATATATAGAATAAATTTTATCTAAATATTTCGGTTATATCGTTGCAATAATTAAAACTTTCGGATACCCTCTCGTAAATATTTAAAGTAACGGAAAAAAGTAATGTATGAATTCAATTCAATTAATTTTTTTACTATACTCAGTAATTTTTAAATTTTTCTTTGATGATATTTATCGCCAAAGTTCGGCGGTATTCACAAAATTCAAATTTCCTTCTTTGAATCTTGATCTTCTTTATTAATGATCTAGAATTTAATTTGAAATTCGACTCGAAGTATGGGTACCTCAGAAAATTTCGAGAAATATCTTTATCTGTTTTAATGAATCGAGTATACAAGTTTTATTTATTGAAATTACTGTCCTATCTTTAAGTGCATTTTACGTTCGATAAAAAAAAAATAGTACTATATACAAAAAAAATCATGGCATTTAAATTCATTTTTATAAAATTTCCAATAATGTTCCTCTAAAAAGAAATAAAAATTGATTGGAGAGCATTAAAGCATTATTTTGAATTTTTCTTCGATAATTTTATGAAAAATTATTTATTAATTTCATTTGTTTGATTTGCCGTTTGTGCTAAGTATATTGCACAAATAAAACACTTAACTACATTCTATCAGGTCCATGTAATAGCATTATAATTAAATAATTGTAACAAAATTAATGCCATCAAATATCACAAGCTAATTAATAATTAAAGATATGCAGTTAAAGGCTGATAGTTGCAATCTTTATATTCATATTAAAATTAGACCCTCCTCCATCACAGTTTTCTGGCTTCCCCCTCATTAAGAGATTTTGTGTGGCATCTTGTTTTCCTAAAAGCATGTATTCGACCGCTACATATGTGACTAGCTAGAGTTACATACGATATTCCGTGATTCATGAGTGATAATTAGGTCACTGACGGCCATGACTTTAATAAAATCAGTTAGGTCTGACAAATTTAGTCAACAAGTTTAAACCATTCTAGTTTTCCCGTACTTCAAATTGTTGGTTTTCTGGCGGAAATCAACTTTGCTCTGGAAGAAATTTTTCGTGAGTGAAAATTTTGCATTTTCAGTCTTCATATTGAAAATTCTTATGTAGGAAAAATACAAAAGAATGGACTCTCTCACCCAAGCTTTATGAATAAATTACTTATTTACACATTGGCACATAAGGATAAAGAAAGGTAGGGAACATTAGTAAAAAGAAAAAATCAAGACTACTGCATTGTTTTGTATTTATTGAAAAAAATTATAAAAAAAAAAAACCATCAACAATTTTCATAAACGAATTTTTATGCTGTAAATTTGATCACGAAGCGCAATAGAAATATATATTTTCTAGCGGAATTCCTGAATCATTGTAATCATCTTTTCAGTTACCTTTTTAGTTCATTTGAACCTTCTTTATTGGGCAGAATTTTTAAATATTGTTTTAATTCATTATTGAAGAGGATGTTCTTTCGTCCTCCTGAAATACGAGTTAATTGCAACGCGAACGTGTTCTATTCAGAAATGTATTTAAAAAGGGGAGAGGGAAAACAGTTACTACAGATGCAATTTCATAATGAAAGCTTCTAAAATGTTTCGTTTTGGAAATTAATTATTACGCTGTATGTTGGGATTTATAGGTTATGGACAATAAAGCTTTAAATTTGTATTAAAGGAAACAAAAAAAATTTCTAACATTTTTCTTTTTTTTTTCTGAATCCGATTCGGCTCTCTAAAGCTAAAGGTTTTAATATCTAGAATATGAACCAAGAATAAATGTTAAGATTTATGTCAAAGATGAGGAACCCAAAATGTCTTAGATAGTTTTACAATTCTCTATGCTAATATAAATGGTAAAAAATGTATAAGGGAAAAAAGACGTCAGCAATTCTGGAAAAAAAAACATATGCCTCTACACATTTCTTCTAATTCAACTTGAATTAATTGCCAGTTGAATGAGGAAACTATAATTTTTAAAAATTATTTTTATAACCATCATAAATACTTATATATGTATTTTCTATACATATCGGGATATTTTCCGTGGACTATTTTCTCAATTGATTGGAGAGGTAGAAGTCCTCTGAAAGGATGTGCTCTCTCTAGCAACCTTATCACTCGAAAGCTAGTCACCTTCGAGGGTAGTTTTTTTACAAAATAGAACACTGTTAGTAATTTTTGAGATGAATTTGTCCTCACGTCTTTTTACTTACTTTCCCCCCACAAAATCATTTACAAGATACAGCAGACGAGTTGAATGGAGGACATCACACTGAACGTCCTTCTTCTTTCGTTCTACTTTGATAAGAGATATTTTTCCAGACGGCAAAGAACAATGATATTTGGAAGCACGTTATTCACATAGAGTGATGGGTTCCTGCATATGAAAAGTAATAACTTTTTACGGTAACATTATTTGGCCGTTATTTCATGACCCACGTTCATCTTGCGCCTTTTGGAACACTCGACAAAATTCTACAGGTAATATCATTCTTTTCTAATGGGCTCAATTGTTTGGAAGCATTGTTCATCATCTCAAATTATTTCATGGTAGGAGAGTTCATTCAATAGATTTCTTCATTCCAAAATTAGAAGACATGAGAAAATGAATTCAATTACATCATTCGAGTATTTACAATTGGTTCTAATTTTACTGACAATTTAAATTCTCAGTTTTGTCCTCACTTTCAGGTATGTGATGCTAGATCAGAATTATTTTCACCAGTTTTTCTTTTATGATGAGGGAAACTCTGTCTAAGAAGTAAAACATGAGACACTCTTCCAGAGTTTTCTCTCCAACCTAGATTTAGGTCTCTTAGATTTTTTAAAACAGATTTCCCGTATAATTGTGCCCATACTGTTTCATGTGAGAATTCAACTTGAATAAATAATTAAATGAAATCTAAAAATTAGAGTAATAATGTGGTTTAAGATTCAGATCGTTGATTTTCAGGCTGTTTTAATTTAAAATGAGGATAAATTCAAGCTTTTTTTCCCCCTAAAAATATTTAGTATATTTATGTTTGTCATTTTATTAATGCATTTCACTTACTTCTTTTTAGATTATCTTTAAATTTCTTTGCTCACAGCTAAATACTCTTGTTTCATGTATTCATTGTTTCTAGAATTTTTTGATACCTAAGAAAACTGGAAATTCACTTCTAGAATCGAACTCATAGTTGAAGTTTCGCTTGAAATTGATTCGATTCAAGTAACATCAGTAGAAAATATTCTGTATAGACTGTATTGAGAATCCCACTCTTTTTTTTCCCGCTGTAAAACATTCCAATTATGTTAAACGTTCTTCTTTAAGCGAACAAAAAAAAAAGACTTTGAAATTCTGTATTTTTTAAAGGGATGTATGCATAATTAACTTGAAACTGTGAATTTTTGTCTTCCGCATGGAAAAATTGATAATATATTATTGTAAATTGTTATATTAATGTATCATAGTTTAATTTATTTAGTGAGATTACTATGTTAAAGTATTAGTATGATTAAAACTCATAGAATAAAATTAATGCACTCACTGAACATGTAATCAAGTTTCAAAATCTATGAAATTGATAATGATCGACTCTTAACCATGAACATCATACTTTTAATTAACGTGAGTGTAATTATTAATATCATGATTTTTAATTCGGATGGAGCAATGAAATTTCAAGAATTCAAATTACTTATTTCTCACAAAGGCAATTGTTTCGGTCTCTAGTGTGACATACAAATTTGCCAAAACCAACCTTGTTGATAAAAAAAAATACATTATTCAGATAACTGAGACACTAAAAGGCTTCAAAATGTTTCATTTTTTTTTTTTTTTTTGGTAAAAAATATTGAGGCGCTTTTCTGAATATAAAAATTACAAACGCACATATCACACTATAAAGAAAAATATCTGTATCAATATTTTTTTTTTTTTCAAAATGAGATTTTTCAGCATTTGGGTACACACATTATCTTCTCAAAATATATTTTACCCATGTTGCTAATATTTTCCACATTAGGAAATGAAGTTATTCTCTAATCAGTAAACATAATTTTTTTCCTGTGAACTAGCACATTTTAAATATTGCTCAGTATTTGTATGAAAATTAGGGAAAATTTGAATCAATATAATGAAATGATTTTTTTTTATTTTGTTATATATTAACTCAATTTTTAAAGCCATATTTAAGTTTAGTGTATAAACTGCCATATTTCTGAGTACTCTAAAAATTTATAAAAATATATTAATGCTGAAGAATTTGTAGAAGTACTTAAATATAACTACCTGACTAGCAAATGAAAGTTTATCTACTGATTATTAATTAATCATACACAAATATTTATGTTTATAAATGTGATTATCTTTGCATAAACAGATACATAAGTATACATATACCTCAAAGTTAAAAAATGATTTTCATTGCTTTTAATTTAAAAACGTAAAAATTATTATTTCAAATTTTCATAAAATAAGTTTATTTTACCTCGTTGAAGGAGTCTCAGTCACGATTAGAGTTTTTATACAAACAAGAAACAACCTTTTGAAAATATATCATGAATCCATAAAATTTTTATGAAAATGCCTTTGAAGCGTACGTGAAAGAGATATACCAGTAAAATGAAAAGAAAATTTATAATGTTATAATTTTAGCTTTTAACTACACTTAATCATTTATCTTAATCAACTAAAATAATAATTCATCTTTATTGCAAAGCACGATTCATTAATTTCGCTTCTATTTTTTTTATTCAAAAACTACTTTAGATTTGAATTAAAAAAAAAAAAATCGCAAAAACACGTTGTTATATTAGTGATATATCTGCGAGAAAACGGAAATATATAAATGCGTTATTTTAATACATCTATTTTCTTCAGTCATTTTTTTCAAAAAACATAATAGCTTCTGACATAGTATGTAAAGTAAAGGCTATTCAAACATATGAGTCCAAATATATAACTTTGGAAATTTTTTTAATCAATTTTGAAACGTTTTCACAATTTTTCTCAAATGCTTGTGATGATCTTACAAAAACTTTCATCAGCGTATGATTAATCTAAAAAGATGGTGACTTTTTATTTCTTGAATCTTGTCTTTTGCCCCTAATTCCTTTCTTAGGGATAACTAATTTCTTTCTTTGGGATCTTCTTCTTATATTAGTAGTTATTTAAGAAGACTCACTACCTATAATTTCCTGCAATTTAGACAAACGTACTATAGGAAAGAAAACGTTGTTTTTTATATGTTTTATTTTTCATTCTGGACCTTTTATCTCTCTCTGTATATATATATATATATATATATATATATATATATATATATACATATAGTTATTAGTTATCTTCAGTGTTTAACGCCCTACTGTAGAGGGCATATTGTACAGGGAGAATGTAAAATGTTACTCAAACGACACCAACAGAGCAGAATCAATGTTAGTGTGTAAAAGATCAAGTTGACACTCAAAAGTAGGGATTACACAGTGAGGCGACAAAGAGAATACTTAATAAACTGTTATTGTTACACAACCAAGTCTGATCTTGTCTGAAGTTTAAAGATAAGTGAAATGTGTAAAAATAAGCTAAGTAAATAACAATCAAGGTATTGTTCATTATTATTAGGAAAATTAAAGAAAGTGTGTTTTCTAGCAAATCGGATGAGGAAAAAAAGTTTGTCAGTAAAATTGAAAAAATAGTTTTTTAGTAATAAAGTAATAAGTTAGAAGTAAAAGTTAAGTAAAAGTTCTCAAAAAAAGTATATATATAGTCTATATAATGCCGCTACAGAAGAAGTACGCATGCGCCACCAGCGACCGACAACTGTTTAACATGAAGCCTTCTCTTTCGAATGCAGTGCCTTTCGCTTCAGTAAACACAAATCCGTATACCCGGAGCCTTCGTTCGCATTAGAGTTATTTTTTCGTTTGGTGGAAAAATGATAAGTGTAACAACAGATCAACGAATTGTAAAATTTCATATAAAACTTGGAAAAAACGCTACTGAAACTTTTACTTTATTGAAAGAAGTGTATGACAATGAATGTTTTTCGCGTGTACGTATCGTTGAGTGGTTTAAGCGTTTTCAAGTTGGCCAAGAAGACGTTGAAAATGATTCACTTCCGGGTCGTCCTTCCCTGTTAAAAACGGATGATGATATAAAAAAAAATCAATCATTGATTCGATCAGACCGCTGGTTAAGTATTCGCTATTCCTGTGACTGTAGGAAATCACAAAGAATCATGTAAAAAGTGTATGCCTGAAGGGGCCTAAATTTCTGATATTTGATCAACAAAATGATAAAGATATTTTTGTTTGGACATAAAATTTGAAAATCAGTCTTCGATTCAAAATTTTTAGCATTTTAATACTTAGTCTATTTTTCAAATCAACGTTAAGTTCCTGCAAATTACATATTAGGTTCTATAAAACAAGCTAGGTAGGAAGATTAAAACTTGCAGCAAATTTTGCTTGTTTGAAGAATAAAATTTTTTGAAAATTTACAATTTCTGCCATTGGAAATATAATTCAATTTTCAATATATTATTCATTATCAAACGCAATTACAAACTAAGTTATTTTTTTAAATCCTTTGCAGGATCTTGATACCACCGAGTAACAGTAAATTGTGAATCTTTGTTCAAGAACTGTTGAACCTTCTAATATTTGTGGCAACATAACAGCGGATATGAAACGTACCACTAACAGGTGCTTAGTGAAATTTAATTTACAATAATATTTTTTATGATTATATATTATTTAAAATAAGAATTTATATTAAAAAAATATTTTTGTCTAAAAATGCATACTTATAGAATTTACTATTTCCAGCATGTAGTTTAATGTACTTTTTCAAGGAATTTTTTAATTACATTCTTTTTAACGATTTTTTTTTTTTTTTTACTTTAATACCATGGACATCATTTGGCACGTTTCTTGACGACCAAAAGGAGGAATTACAATATTTTTTTAAAGTTTTCTCTATCTGAGAGTATGAGAATAAAATCCAACTGCGCCTGTACTATCCGTACAAGTCGGTCAGTTCACCCCTCTCTTATTATATGTTTGTCAAGTACCGTTTGCTACAAATTGAGAAGGAAATGATGTCTTTCCTCACAGTGACCCAACTTGCGAAAGTGGCCTGTTACGTCAATTCTCTCACTCCAGTGGAAGTGAACCGGTTGCGCAGGTTGCGCTCGCTGGCGACGTTCATCCCAGTCGCCAACTCTCGCCTACTCTCACTTGAACATTTACTCGCTACAGCGAAAGGTTTCTCGTGTGTCCACTTCAAAACGGTTTAGTGCGAGAAAAGCCTACTTTCGTTCCACAGCAATTCTCTACTGACAACCGAGTGATAACTGGAAGCTAAACGATGTGATCAACTACGGCTATTGAAAATGCGGTAAGAATGCAGTTTTTTGTTCACGCGGGAAAAGTGTTACGGAAGAAATGAATTTATCTGTTTATCGAATGTTTGTTTTCGTATTGATACACGCCGGGTCTTGTTATCTCCTTGAATAACATGTCCCGTAGCTTAATTAATTCTAAGCACGTTGTTCCATTTATACGATTTTAGTACAAGGTCTTCATGAAAATGATGCTGGTTGTGGATGATTTCAAAAGAACGATTATCAACACATTAATTATTAAGTTGTAAGATGCTGCCCAGAGAACACAAGCATCCGAAGAATTGCATCATATAGTTTGAGTAAGTGTTTGCTGAAAATTTGGGTTTTGTAAAAAATTTGCATGTAAAAATTAATGAAACAATAAATTAAGATGTAATTCATTAAATTACTTTTGTAAAAATTCTGACAAACAAATAAAAGCTTTAATAGTTGTAGTATTAAAATGTTATATTAAGTCACACTAACAAATACATATTCTGGTCCAGTGTTGCTCCAGAAGATAAAAATGTTTCCTCTGTGAACATTTTGTTCTTAGTTATGTCTATATCACTTCGACTATAATTTCAATTCTCAGTGGAATTACTCGAATTTTATTTGGATAAATTAAATTTCAAACTTTATTAGAGAAATAATATATCTTTTCCCTCTTTACATTGGGTCCACTATTAACAGTCATTCAAAAGTTGAGTTAGGCGTCACGCACTTATATATAGCCAATGTATTTAAAAAAGGTTATATATTTTTGTTATACTAATAAATAGAATTCTAAGTGTTATTATATTTCCATCATGATCTGTTTAACGATCATCTATTTAAACGAACAATTCATGCAATATGTGCTGCATAATTTTTGTAATTTTTTTTTCTTTTTCATTTCACTCTTTCATTTTTGTGTTTTATTCTGTTTAGGAATCATTTCAAATAATTTTTATTTGTATAATATCCTTTTATCATTCATTCCTTTTCAAAAACTCAAACGAAAATTATCTTACAAATAATCGATTCAATGAATAACCATTTCAGCAGCTCGAGGGGGTAAAACACATTCAACACCACTTCAAACTCAGCTTCTATAAATAACGAGCTGCTTTTTTTGCTGTTCGTATTTGTAAAGGTACAAGTATTGCAAATGAAGAGGCTCGTCTCCGTTATTTATTATATCACAACACCTGCCACCAACTCCGTGATGTTTCGACCTTCTCTCTCCATATCTCTATTCCTAACAAGTAACTTCCGTCAAGCCTATATAAGCTTATAAAGCGTAAAACCCGTTACATGTAACATTTGGATTCCGTAAACTTATTCTTCTCAAAATGACTTAATGCGGCTGGCTGCTGAACCGTAAAACAACGAAAGAAAAAAAAAAACTATCTATTACGGTCTTGTTAAGTTTTCTTTTCTTTCTTTTTCTTTGAATTTAACGTTTGAAGGAAGGTTTGGAATTTTATTTTCATATGCTGCTTTACCGTTAAGAATTTCAGAGCTTTCTTTTTCCTTCAAAACGAACTGATTCTATTGAATGTAACAAACAGACACGCAAATTGTTCGCTTTTATTGGTTTTTTTTCCCCGCTTATTTGTTTACTAAAGTGTTTCGTTCTGTTTCTCTTCTGAAGTATAACACATCTTGATATCAATTTTAAAAAAAAAAGCAGAAGGCCTGCCGCATTTCTATTTCAGTTTATTTCCTCAAATTGTGTTTAATTAGTTTTTAGGATTTTTTTCTCCATTAACCATTAGATATACGCATATTTACGTAAGATTATGTACTCTCCAGTTTTGGGTTTGTTAATGTGGTATTTGATTACACTTTAAAACTGAGTTCTCGAAGGAAAATAGTTTTTTTCTTTTATCAATGCAAAGACAACCTTGAATTTTTAAACGAAAAAAAAAAGCGAGAAGTCTGACCAAATTTCAGAAAGTCTTTTTTTACAACCCGATTTCTAGGACTTAGATTGTTGTAATTCGTTATCCTACTGAACAGGTTTTTTTGACACCCGAGGATATCTATTTGAAAAATCGAGTTTTCGATGGAGAATTTTATGGATATAATCGGATATTACTTAAACCTTTCATAATATATCTTACAATTTCTTTAGCAACATGTTTTTTTTTTTTAATTTCCAACCATGCGTTTTCGGTTGCAACAAAAATGTACAGGAGGAGTGCCATAATCGGAACAAACAGTTTAAAAAAGAAACTATCACCTAGATCAGAATTTTTAAAAAAAATTATAAATAAATTTCAATAATAACTGTTTTATTTTACTTATTTTAGTGTAAATTTAGATATCTTTGGCAATTTAAAGGGAGTATATGTAAAAAAGGGGTCATGGATATGTGTAATTATATTTGTGTAGCTTATATGTTTACATGTGTCAATATTTCTCTGTGACATTAACATTAACAATTTTCTAGTTTACGCTTATTTTAAGAATGGAATACAATTCAAGTCAAATAGAAAAATGAAGGCATTTTGGCATTTTTCTTAGTTTAGAAATAAAATGATGAAAAATGCTCTGATAAACAAAAACAAATTTGTGTGTGTTTGTGTGTTCAGAGGAAAAGAAATATAAATACATCTTCCAAAAATCTGTTACTTTAGAAGTATTTTCGTGAAATGTTCGTTTCAAGATCTATATTTATTGCTTCAAATACATTTCTCTTTTTCAAAATAAATGAAGAAAAGTAATCTTATTACTCGAAATAAAATTTTAACAAAATATCTTCAATCTTTTCTTGCATACATTTCATATGACTAAATATTTCATCAGATAAAAAGATTCTAATATGAAAAAGTTCCAAATAACTTTTTTTTTGCACGTAAATAATAATAAAACAACAAATCTTCAAGCATTGTCTGAACATTAATATTGTAAAGAGGGAATTTTGAATATCAATCATAATACGAAATTTTTTAATGGTTAATTTAAAAAATTTAAATGGTTCTCCCACTCTAATCTTATATATATATATATATATATATATATATTATATATATATATATTATATATATATTATATAATATATATATATATTATATATATGTTATTAAAGAGAAGAAGAAGAGCATATTACATATATATATTATATATATACATATATATATATATATATATATATATATATATATATATATACAAGATTAGAGTGGGAAAACCATTTAATTAATCTCTTTACAATGCTATTTATCCTTATCGATTGAATGTATTGTACTTTAATATGTATAAAGAAATATTTTACAGTTCAGTTTATAAAACAGAAAGATAATAAAGCACTTTTTACAAAAATTATAAGATAATCGAAATGAGGAAGCTAAATTTTTAAATAAAAAATAAATAGTCATATATATTCTTTATTAAAGAATAAATAGTCATATATGTAAAAGAAAAAAACTAAATGAACCAGAAATTATAAATAAGTTTTTGTGAATTTAATAATAAATTCGAAAATAATAATAATATTAAAAGTATTAAATATACTTTATTTTGGTTTGAAAGGAAAAAGAAATAAGTATTCTAAAAGACTTCTTAGTTAATTATAACAATACAGATAAACCGTGTTTACATATCGTTAATTATAGTACTAACTACCTAACAAATAAGTAAAATATATTACCAAAGATAATAATAAAGAAAATTATCGTTTTATGTCTTATGAGTGATTCCTTTAATAGGGTTAATTTACATGATATATTTGAAAAGCGTAACAAATTTTGTTAAAGAAAAATATTACAATTAAAAAAGTTATTATTACAGATTATTACTGGTAGATTGAGTTAATATAGTTAAGACCCTGTCAAGGGAGCATTTATAATTGTCGTTATATTAGTTATCAACCAATAAATACAGTGTTTATTGTTCTAACGTCTATTTGATCGACTTATTGAATTTTAGTATTAAAACATTGAGTTTAGCTATGGCACAAGAGGCGAATAGGAATAATATATCGTCACAAACTACGAAATTCTCTTGTAATACAAGTTTAATGAGAGATTGAACTTTTCTCGAAACATACACCCCCCCATATATATATATATATATATATATAATTATATATATGTGTGTGTGTGTGTGGACGACCTCGTTGTTTTCTTTGTTTATCGTATTAGCATATATATATATATATTTGGGAGTTTCTTATATTGCAAAGTGATCTTTAAATATTTGATAATCTTTTGAAATTTACGGAACTTTCTTATTTTTAAGTAACATTTTTCTATTGGTGGATTTTGGCTCGGTAAAACATGTTAAAATCTACTAATCTGTCTTCAGCCAGATTCAGAATTTATAATTGTTGTATTTAATTTTCTATTATAGTTTATTTCTCTCTTTTGTTTCCATAACGTTTCATGCTTGGTTATTACTTTCTCATATTTTGAATTTTATCATCTATGTGGACGGGATATCTTGTTTTGGTCCTTTTTGTTCAAAGTCTATCCTCCACAACAAAGTGGGGCGCAAAAAGTGATGAAACCATCAAGAAAAGGTAGTCGCTAATAAGCTGTTGTTACTTGCTTAAGAAATATTCAATATACTGAGAAACCATTTTCTGTCACAAATTGAAAGCGTAAAACACCATGTTCCACAACAGATCGCAGAGTATCAGTTATGATGTTGGAAATGTGTCGCGTAATGTGATTGTCAATTCAAGTAATTTCGCAATCGGAGCCCAGTACACAACGTGTTTTAGGTAACCCCACAGGTAGAAGTCGCAAGGGTTCAGGTCAGATGATCGTGATGGCCAGCTTGTTGGAAAATGGCAACTGATAGTTCTGTCATTTCCAAAATACATGCTGATCAGCTGCTTCACTGGATTTGAAATTGGCAGATGAGCGCCATCTTGCATAAAAATTGTGCTATCCACACATCCAATTTGTTCAGTGCAGGAATGTGCTGGTTGCTCTAAAGCGATTCCTGACATGTCTGGTTGACTGTTCAGGAGATAGGACTCGAAGGACCAATCTCCTCGAAAAAGAAAGGACTATCAGTAAATGCTGCCGTAAATCCACACCCCATAGTGACCTTTTGAGAAGGAAGAGACAATGGTTGTATTTGGAACGGATTCTATCTTGCCCCTAATCTGCAATTTTGGGTATTCACAGAAATTTAAAGATGACAATTGGCTTCGTTTATCGCACAAAATATTCCATGGCTACGCATTGTCCACTTCTATTCTAGCAATAAATTGCTGGACGAAACCATCTCTTTAGACAGGCTAGTAGAAATCAATTCTTGAACATGCGTAATTTTGAATGGATAGCATTGTAAGAAGTTTCGTAAAAAAGGATAAACCGTGCTGAAAGGCAAGTGTAAATGCCGGGCAATTCCCCGCGCACTACACGTTCCCAAAGCACTGCTTAACGCTTCGCCACGTCCTACATTGTCGTCAAAAAACACTGTCGGAAACATTTGTTATTTAACACCCGTCTTTGATCTAGCCGATAATGTGGCCCCACTTAGAATCATGTGAAAGATATCAGAAAGACAAACCGAAAATTTCAAGTATACGTCAATTAATTTTTCCCCTTCAAACTTTCACTTGGAACAATAGCTGTGCATTCACGTCAAATCCTTCAAATCTCTTATCAGTGCTTTCCAGTGATGAGCATGCGTAAAAATGAAAATTTGCATGAGCACTGCTTTTCTCCTTATATATATATATATATAATATTTTTCACTTAGTTATTATCTTCGTATTAAGTTTTGAAAAAAATTGTTTTGCATTTATTTTAATTATAACTTTTATATAAATAGCATATAGATTTTTTTTTAATATAAAGGACGAAACTGACTTTTAGATAATTGATTTTTAATGCACCAAACATTATCTTTAGCGGAAAGGGAAACTTTAAAGGCTTTAAAGCTGATTAAATTTGTGAGAGTTACTTTTAGTAATTTAAATTATAATTTTAAGCATTATTTCATTTATTTTACTTTTTTGCAATTTATATTTAGATGCTTTAGTTTTCTGTGACCTTTTAATCTTTTCTGATTGTGTTTATTCTCTTTGGATCGTAATTTTAGGTTTTACCGCTTTTTTTTATAAAGCTATGACTGATAGCGGAAGTTTGATCATTTGTACATGCATACATGGATTTCCATAGCCCTAATATAGTTTGTTTTACATCACTTTGTTTCATTTTGTTTATTTTTAAATGCTTTTCTTTTTTCAATTTTCCCTAGTTGTCTTTCGATGTTTCTTTTGTGTTTCTTAATTCTTAAAACTATTTACTATTACATATATATAATTTTTTAGCATATTTGAATTGCAAAACATAATTATGGATTAAAAGTGTGAGAATTAATTAAGAAATTATTCGTATTTATACATTAAATGTTTTATTCCTTAAGGACTGCATTAAAAAAAGAGAATGTGTGCGTCACAGTTTCTAAATTCAGAAATGTTTCGTTTCTCCTTTTTAATCATTTTTATTACTTTCCTTGAGAAAAAAGGCATACTGAATTTATGAAATTATATAATGCATTTGATTTCTACAAAAATTGTAAGCATTTGATAGTCTAAAAAACTGGTATATTTTTCAGTACAAAGAACTTTGAGTACTCAACAAACAAATTACTTCAGTTTTAAGTATTTTGATTGCTAAATATCGAATTATATTTGTTGATCTTCTTTCGTACATTACCCTTGAAGATGACGCAGCGATACTTGCAAAACATAAAAACACAAAATGTATCGGACACCACCTCAAAAGACACCTGACCTGCCTGGAGGATTGATTCCTCAAATGGAAAATAGCCCTGAATATTTCCAAAATGGAGGCAGCCTTCTGTGCAAGGTCAGCACAAATCATACCACCTGATATCTATCTCGATAACAAGATCCCTTGGTCCAAATCAGCCAAGTATCTTGGCGAAGTAATTGATAATTAACTCCATTTTGAGCAACTTGTCATACAGATCCAAAAGAAGTTTCGACTTACGGCGTACAAACCTGTCTCCTGTTAATTCATAGAAACTCTACGTTAAATTTTAGAAATAAATTGCTTGCCGACAAACAACTTCTGCGTCCCATCATCACATATGCCTGTTCCAATTGGAGGTAGACAGCTGAAAACCATTTAATCAAAATAGAATTGTTACAAAATAATATTATGTGAATGATATGTAATTCCAGGTGGTTTATGCGAAATGAAGATCTCCAGACTTTAATTAACCTCCCAACCATCAAAAATCATTTTAATGAAATAGTCGACCAATTTAAAAATAATCTATCAAATAATACAAACCCCTCCATTCTAGAAATTGCAAATTACAACCACATTATCACATTATCTCTAGGCCTATGGCAGAGCTAAAATTATTTAATTTCTGATTTATAACTTCTAGACCGACAGCAGGCATCCGCATCGGTCTATCTACCGTAGCCCTGACGACAGAGGAAGAACAGAAATCCACTCTTTCTCGGCCCGAAGAAATCTCAAACAAAAGAAATTTCTAAGTTCTTTCCATCCCAACCAATCAGAATACTCTCTCTGGGTCTTTACGGAATCCAAAGAGAGTCTCCACCCACCCATTGGCTTCCAGAAACAAACTACAACTGCTGTCTTCCGATTGGATGCTGTAAAAACTGTACTTCCCCAACCCTCTGACAACTTAAAAATCTTTGAATTTCAAGCAGTTTTCCCATTTTCAAGTTAAATTTTTAAATTCCTTGAGCACACTCAAAACTCCACTCTAATATAATTGTCACAAGTGATCATGTAACTTTCAATTTCATTTAATTTTTAATAATCTATAATTAAATCTTGTAATTGTACTGGGCACTTGAAGTTATAAAATTAAGCAATATCTAGATAAGAGACTAAAGCCCAACATAGCTAGGTACTCCATTTACCAGTCACTGCGAACATTACACTTCCAAACTTATTTTTCTTCCTTTCATAAGCTACATAAATAAAAAAAAAAGAAAGAAATCAAAGGCGACATTGTTAAAACTTTCAAATATTTTGTCCTAAATCGTAAATATTACTTATTCCTTTGATTTATATTTAACAAGAAATAATATTCATTTGAAAACTAATGCAATTATGTTCGAATGTTAAATCAACATATTTACTTACATAATGCCACAAAGTTATGTATTATTACTTTAAAAATTATATACATACATCTCATTATTTGCTAAATTCTTGTAGTAACTTATATGCTGTTTTTTTCCTTTCTGTTTTTACTGTCACTGAAAGCTCTCGTAGGATGGATCTATTTGAATAATGAATTTGAATTATTATGTTGGTATTTCAAATCAGAAAACGAATAAATGTGAATATGGTAAAATAGACAGAGGGAGATAGTTCATTCTATTTTAAGCGCAGAAAATCAAGACTGAAAATCAAGTTAACATTTTTACATATTATTTTTACTTATATCTACACTTGAATATATTTTTTTTATTTGCTATGCGTAAGACCTGTAATCACATTCTTTGATAAGAACTGAGAAGTAATATATGTAGGTATGTGCGTCATTTCATTTTCGCATCCATGAGAAAAGAGAATGTGAATAATCCATAGATTTTATTTCCCTTTTCAATACTAATTTTATTGAAAATTTTATTAATAGGAATTCAAATATATACATATTCAAATATAGACCAACGTACAAAATTTTCTTTGAGATACTTTTTTCAATTACACTAAGATTAACTACTTTTCTTCAAAAACTTTTTTTTCTCGAGACGTTCCTGCTCTACATAATCCAAATTACCATAAATGACATCGGCAAATTTGGAGCCCACCTTATTGAATACAGAAAAGAGAAAGAGTCTTTCACAGATTTTGATAGAAAGGGGGGGGGAGTGATTTCGAAATAAGTGAGATAAAATCTGTAAGTAGAAATACCAAATTGATTTCACTGAGTAAGGATATGGTCAAAAATGATGCTTAATTCTGAAGCTATTCGAGCATAGCACAGTAAATGATTTCATTTGCTGTGCCTTGGGAAGAAATGTGAGACATTGAGAGCATTTTGTTCTAACTTAGATAAATAAAAAAATATATAGGTTTTTTCTCAATACTTATTAGGGTGAGTTCTTTAAGTAAAACTAACCTATGTTTTCTAGCTTAAGAATGCTTTAAATCAAAAATGGTCAAAATCTTTAAAAAAAAACTAAAATTTTCTTGTTGCTGAATATTTTGATTTTTAAAAGTAAAAAAAATGTTTATGGATGTAGGTGAATAAAATATAAGACAATTCGAGATGAGTTTTCACTTTTTCTTTTCTTTTTTGCTTTAACTCAATGAAAACGACTGGGAATTTCTTTTCGGATCTCTTATCATCTAAGTACTACTCACAAGTTATCTTAGTTTTTGAAACTACGATGTTACGAAATTGTTTGATTCTTGTCCAAATGTAACATTGCCTCACAATGCAAATTAAAAATAAGAATAATATAAATCGAGGGGGAAAGGAAAAAGAAAAAAAAAAAGGAGAAATTGGGGTAATTTTACTGCTGATAATGTGATAGTTTGATTCTTAAGGAGACAACTCGAAAGGGATTTATTTTTTTCCCTTCTAGAAATGATAAACAGTGCATGTTCAAAAATAATAAGTAGTTGAAAAAACTTTTGATGAATTTCCAGCTGGGAAAAAATGATAATCGTTGTAATATAGAAATAATGATCTCAATTAAAGAATAAAAAAATTAAGGAAATCATGGGAAAACGGTCAATTTTCTATTTTAGATAATCTTCGTTGAACCATTTTTATGATTGGTTTCTCAATTTAAGATTTTGTACAGCTATTGTATCATTGAAACTGATATCATATCCGTACACGGCAAAATAACTCCCTTCTTTAGTACTTGAGGTATTACAAATGTATTGAGATGTTGAAATTTCTCCTGGCTACGCATGGAATCCTACAGAGGCCTCCATCGATATCAAGAGCCATTCAAATGGTTCGCATTTTAATTTGTACTGATAAAGTGATGTTCTTCTGTGTATTATTTTTCGTATTGGCTGTTTCCATCCAGCAGCGCATTTATAATCTAGAACGGAATGACATTCCATCTACGCTTTCAAATGTATTTCCTTCGAATAAAATTAAAATGCCACTTCACAAAAGTAGCTATGTCCTTCACAGAATAAAAAATATTTTGTGTTGTCGTTATCTGACATTGTTCACATTTTATTAGAATATGAAGCAAAACTTATGATTGCATAAAATCTTATGCAATCTGACCAAATTTGCTAATATGCTACAAAAATGTAAACATTTGCTGAATTATCCATTTTAATTTGGACTTACCTGTATAGTAAGAAATTAAAAACAGTAATTTTGCATATTTAATGATTCATTTGGCATTTTTTTTAAAAACTCTTAAGAGATTGGGATAATTGTTACTCAAGTTTTGAGCACTGGGAATTCCAGTAGTTTCTTTTCTATGTTTCTTGTACAATTCTTTATTTTTTTACTTTTCATAATTCCATTTTGTAATTAAAAAGTTTAAAATAGAAAACAAAAATTTACGGGATATATTGTGGTGACATTAAAGAATAAAATATAAATTTTGTGTAAGATTAGTGTTAAATGAAATAATTCATAATTCCTCTTACATTGTTGCTAAATTTATTTTTTAAAAATGGACTCTATCTCTGATATATAATTTAAGATGAATAAATCATAAATCACATTTCAAATGAATTGTCAGACTTTCTTACATAAAAATAATTATACTACACAGAAAACGTCCATTGTCTTATTTTTTCAAACAAATGCTGCTTAAATGGCGTTTATTGTTTATTTCTAAAAGTCAAGATATTGTGACAAATGTCTAAGTGTGTTTTGTATTAGAAAATTACGAAACATTATAAATCCAGCTGGTACATGATAAATAATAAATCTAACTTCAGATCTATGTAATGATAATCACATACTGAGAAAGATCAAATGACCAGTTTTAATTCAATACATGCTTGTCTTTTGATGGTGCACGTAGTCTATTTTAGATACCGTTTACTATAAAGTAAAACACATAATGTTTACTTTATTTATTGACGTTTTAAAATTATTTCAATCATTAATTAGTAAGCCTCAAAATATATATCTGTACTTTAATTTTTACAAATCACATCTGATTTCACAACTGTTAATTACTACAAAACAACAACAAAAAGAATAAATATCAAACGAAATCTAACGCTATTTCAAAGATGCTCAGTTTACGTGAAATGTTTTTATTTAATGGTGTAATTTTCAGCTTACCGAGACAAACGGTTGCTTCAAATTCTACGTTTTTAATTGGAAAAAAAATCAACTATAAAAATATAGATAAACTAGCTTAGGTTGATCTGATAACAAGATAATAATGGGAGAAAAATATTATGATTATATTTTAAGGATAACACTGAAATAGTTTAAGAACTCTTATTTTTTCAAAAACGTTGCTATCGATAGCAGAATTTTCAAAGGTTATCACGTGTTAAGGATTTTTTATCGTGTCCAAAAATGAAAGCATAATTTCAAAAACTCCATAAAAATATCAATTCTTTTCAACAATTTATAATTCGGAATAAATGACTAATATATTTGCTAAGTGACAAAGACATGTTAGACCCTTATGGTAAATCACAAAACAAGACAAAGACCCTTATGGTAAATCACAAAACCTTTTAATAAAGAACAGATAAATGAATAAAAAATATTTTTACTAGTACTGTATAGAAATTATAGCTGGGGTGACAAGCACGAGCCATTTATATAGTTGCGGTCTTAATTTAACTTCGGACCAAGTGCTGATGGTGCTTAGAATGGCGCTTTATCGCTTTGGTGCACAAAGAGCACATATCAAGCAGATTAGTCATGTCACCAAAGAATTCCAACTGGTCTTGGAAATACCATTGTTTGTCAGCAATTTTTTCGTTTCATTTCACTTCCAGTTGTTTTCTATAAAGTCATATTGTATGCCTGAAATCAATGAGTAAAACAAAACAATCAAATGCAATTTGATCGTAAATAAACTTATTTCTCTGAAAAAGAAATATTTCATAGTAGACACACCGAGCAAAGAAGTAGAAAGCTCATGGCATTATTTGATCGGTATTATTTGATAATATGCTGTTACAATATTTGCTCCTAATGGTGAGAAAAATAGTGCTTCGATTCAATAAAACTGACAATCGCTCAATGTAGCAATAGCTCAAAACTAGCAATAACTATCAAAAATTTTCGAAATTTTAAAGTTGAATATTTAATTTTGGAAGTTGAATTAGATATTTTTTTGTTTCGTGTTATTGATCCTCAAAGATATTCGTTTCTTGATTGACAAGCTGCACTGACTATTATGAATCATCAACTAGAAGAGAAATTTTTTAGTCGATGGCTTTACAGAATTCTAAATGACGATGCTTTTTCGCTTGTCCCACGAAATATAATTGAATAGATCATGGTGTATTTAAAAA
This sequence comes from Nephila pilipes, assembly GCA_019974015.1. Taxonomy (NCBI): domain Eukaryota; kingdom Metazoa; phylum Arthropoda; class Arachnida; order Araneae; family Nephilidae; genus Nephila; species Nephila pilipes. The sequence goes on along the minus strand of BMAW01102198.1, from coordinate 682,803 downwards.
GAATTAATGTCAAGCACATTATGAGAGCGAACATTATTTGGACAAACAACCGAATTCGTGAGATCTCAATTCAAAGAAAAGAACGTGAATTTGCTAATTAAAAAAATCCCGCAATTTATGAATCCTTTTTTTTTTCCCATTGCGGCCTCAAATTTCCTTTCAACAATTCGAACGATGGTTTAGAAGCGGAAGCGGAAGTCACTGGCAAATCACGATGTTGCCATTAGGGTAGGGGTCAGCCGCAAATAAAATTCACTTCGTAGCAATGACACACTTCATGTGTTAGCGTTTTCTTTTCCTTCCATTTGGCGGGATATTAATTTTACCGAGATGTAATGGAAACGACGAGCGTGCAGTGGCAAGAACCAATTTGTTTTATGTTTCGCATATAACAAGTTGAAACGACGATTTTCCTTTATTTTCTGCATATATGATAATAGTTTTACAGAACAGATCTTAATTATGTTTTTTATCCACATATTTGTTTTAGAGTTATTATGTTTTAAATGAGCGAGCGAAAATTAATTTTTTGACAAAATATTGTCACTTACAACATTTTGTATATAAGATCAATTGCTATGCAGAATAAATTTTATTCAGATATCTCAGTTACTTCTTAGTAATAATTAAAATTTTACGATAAACCTCTAGTAACCATTTTTTTAAAAACAATTTTACCCCCTCCCCAATACTAGAACGTTTCATAATTAAAATTTTAAATCATTCGGATTGAATAACACCAAGGTGTTTTGATACACACATATTTTATATATCGTAAATATTTATTAGCAAATGTACTATTCATTTGTAATTCTACTTAATTAACAAGTTCGGTGGCATTAAATCATGAAATTTCTTTACTTGAATAATAACCATAATAAAATGTGATAAACAATCCTATATAAAAAGCACACACAAAGTGTCATGCTTTCTGATATTGTTATGATGAAAGTAACTAGATGGTATTCCCCCGAGAGATATGTATACTCTCGTTTTGTTTGTAGCCTGTTTGAACGCGATGCATGAGAGAAACGTTTTATCTTATCCAAATGTATTGCTTATAATTTAAAGTGGTTATAAAGTGATGCGTTTTTTTTAAAAAAAAATTTATGTCTTTTTTAATTCGTTTCTTATAAAATTTTCATTTTGCCAAAAACTACTCAAATGAGAATTGAGCATTAATATATAACAGCAAGATCGAGAGTATACATAATTAGAACAGATTTATATTGGATATATTTGCGAGTATATTCCATTAAATTATTTACATTCATTGAATCTTCTAACGGAAACTTCAGTTTAATACTATATATATTCTTAAGAGGTAAATTAAACGTTCCCCGAAATTCAAATATTTCGCTTACAGACGCATTTGTTGTTAATCGATGTTTTCAAAATATGTGCGATCGTTTATCAAAGTTGGTTTAGTACTCTTTTTCCAGAATACCGGTTTTCAATTTTTTTTCACTTCCATAAAAAAAAATCAAAAGTTAGAGAAAATATTTTCGATTATGCATAAAGATTTAAAAAAAAAAAACGAAGTTCCGCATTGGGAAAAAAATACTAGAATGTAAGAGAAATTCCAATTTAAAACACCTCCCTAAGGTCATATTTGATAGAACACCCGTGTGTGGTCAGCAAGATGTCTTCTGGGACAAGACCTTGTCTCGAGGCCACCGTTGACAACAATGAAGAAATCGCTGCTTCGGAAACGGCGATCAGCCGAAAGAATGGAAAATTTGCTCCGCTTGAGGTCAGGAAGTGGGATGGAGCATTGTTTGTCCCAAGGAGTCCTTGAACCTGTCAAACGCTCTCTGTGAGTTATACTTAGGAGCTTCCTTTTGTTTAGAAAACATCCAGATGACTAATTTCTGGTGATGAAAGGACTATCGATGGCTTCCTTAAAATAACTTCACCGTATGCGACTGATTCGGAAACTATGCCGATATAACAGAAACAGATATATCCAGAAAGCATTCAAATGATTATCATGGAAGATATCCAAAAAAGAGGCAAAACTGTATTTGTATGCGCATTTCAGTTATTTTCACTCGTGATTAGAATAAAATCTCATGTCTCCAAATCCCTACATATTCCATAAACTCATTTTCAGACAGATATGCATCTTCATCATAAATGGAATTTATTTCTCTTTAAAGTAACAGGGACCACCAGAAAGTCAATTCAGTGAGTCATCTGATTTTTTTGCATCGATGATCAGCGTTAAGTATTCCACAAGAAACCAGCCTCGTGAAATTTTTGTAATGGAACAAATCTATTTTCAAAAATATTTAGTTAAATTTATTGTAATCTTTTTGTAATTTGAAACTTCTCTTGTTTATCTGGTGTATTAGTGCGCGACGAATACGCTTTTATTCCTCATAAAATATAGTTTTGATTCTCCCATATGTCGTTAGGTTATTTATATATCTTACCCATTTCATGAAAGGAAATTTCTTAATTGCTTTACAGTAAACCTTTTTCCTGAATCAAGAAAATAATGTTCAATGAATAGCAAAAATATGATGAGAGATTTTATTGGATTGACACAAATGAGAGAAAATGTATTTGAATCGTCAGCCCGGCGCTTACGACGAGCAGTCGGGGTGTGGCTATTTTCATAACGGTTAATTTTACTTAATTTGTATATTTCTTTCATATTATAATCGTTCTACAATATATAATTGTTGAGGGGGGAAATGGTGATACAAGTTTAATTAAAAGAAAACGTCAAACTTAAAAATGCAAGAAAGTAGCCTCAAAAAAAAAAAAAAATCGTTGAGCCTTATTCTCTAATTGTATCACGCCCTTGATCGCTCATTCAACATTTAAAAAAAAAAGTTGACAGGAGGAGATATCTGCGATCGAAATTGAGTTGCTTGGTTAGTTATTATGAAATGTGTTAAGTAATTCCTGTCACATTACATCAATCGTTAGGAATGTGAGAAAAAAAATTTAGGTCTTTCAGCTATAAAAAAGTTGGTTGGTCACTTTGAAAGCTGATGGAATATAATTGTTCGTATGCGTTCATATCAAGTATGAAGCAGTGTTTTATACTATAGAAAAATGCCCGAAAATGACTACTGGAATTAATAATCTTAGGTAGCAATTGTGTTGTAAATGCGTAGCTATGACTCTTGTTTAGTTGGTGATATATAATGTTATACAATATTGATATGTAATATAAAATACGTTTGATTATATTCAGGGAAAAAATCATTGCCCCTTCATCTACAAATATTTTAATAATTGTGTAATTTGTGTGATCATGGTTGACGATCATTGCAATGGATAATTTTCTGCTAAATTTTTTTAAGAAAAATGCCAAATTTTAACCAAAATGTAATTTTTAAAAATATTATAAAATATTTTCGGAAGCACGGACACTTTTAAAATTCTTAAGAATTTAGTTTTTATTAACGTCGCACTAGAAGCCACACGAGGGTTATTGGCGATGGACCTCGTAATTCTGTACCACGGTCAAGTGACGAGGACGATACCTGAGCCGGCACCCCCTCTCCTAACTTCCACACCACGCCAATGGGAAGACTTTGGGCTCCGACATATTTAAAGTGCATCAGCCCCGGCTACACGGCGGGTCTTAAGCGACCGAAGCTCGAACCCACACCTGAACGAAAATCGCCTGCCACGAATCCGAAACCATGACCACTAGACTACCACGCCCACTAAAATTCTTAAGACAGTTGAATAATTTATTCCACAAAAACTCTAATTTATTAATTAAATATTTAATTGAGATAATTTTGATATTTCGTGGATTTAGGAGGGTATCATGATGCAAAAATGACATTCATCTTTCAAACTATATTAATCTTCACTATTTGTGTCTTTTTTCAAAGAAAAAACAGGTAAAAGCTGTATTTTCAAAATAGAATCACTACTGTAAGACAATATTCTATCTGAGGTATCTCATTTGATACATATTATACTATTTATATTATTTAATATTGAATGACTGTTTAAAAACTATGTAATGGGAATGAATATTTTTTGTACATGTGGAGAGAAACAAATATGGAAAAACGTTAAAAATTTTGCGGTTAAAATCTGCTAAATTAAATTGATGAAACAATTTTGTTATTAAAGTATTTTTAACATGCGGGATAATACATTATATTTCATTTAGAAATGTTTGCTTTTCTTTATTTTCTTATATCAACCATTGGAACAGATCTTGAAGAAAAACACACTAATATGATCAAGTTTTTTAGTATATTACTTTGGTTTACGTCCATAGAGTTATTGATAAAATAAAATTGTTTAGTATTTAGGAAATGAAAATACTCGATGTTTTTTTCATATGAATGATTTTTAAAAAATAAAATTCGTAAATTAAGTCTGAGTTTTCAAAATAAAATTAATTATGAGCACTTATATATTTTTCATTTTTTCTTATTCTTATTGCAAATGCAACTTATCTCGTTAAATTTCACAGGAAAATTTATTTCTCTTATCTTTTCGACGAGAGCTAACTCGCAAAAACACACTTCAATCAACGCCACGAAAAGGCTTATAATTGATTGCAAGTATTCGAAAATTAAAATAAATAATTAAAAAAAACTGTCAAATTCAAATCCATTTATTGGAAAATACGTTGCATGGACGGTAATGATGTTGTTTAAATTAAAAATAATTTATGCTACATATTTATATTTTCAAGAATACTTGTAAATGTTTTAATATAAAGATTTATTCAGAATTTATGTTTTGAGGGGGACAGAGCACAAAGAAAATACATGTTTTTCCTTTTACTTCAAAATTATTCCTCTTTCATTATTACAAAAAAATTAAAAATGCTGTCTAAATGATAGCAATCTCAATGAATGATAGGAAACAAACAAACTAACAGAAACTTTTACAAGTTCTGAGAATCTTTTCCGGGAAGACCACGAAGATAGTGCGGCTTTAAAATATTGACGGTATTTTCTTTAAGTTTGAATAATTGATGAACCATTGGAACAGAAAACTCAAAGATTTTGACTCTTTGCTGAATATCATACATAGTCATTGTAATCTCCAAGGAAGGTTCTACACCCTACAAAAAAAGAGAATTAAAAAAAAAGTTGAAAATGAACAAGTTATAACTTATTCGAACCCCACCGGTTTTCACTGATCACCTTACACAAGCCTACTAATAAATTACTTATCCTCTTCCTTAAAACTTATTTTATTTTTAAGTTCACTTATGTATAATTGTAGAGTTGCAGTTTTAAAACCTCAAAACTCCTTCCACAATCAAGTTCTCTGCTGCAAAATTTAATATGAACCATAATTCGTACCTTAATCGTTAACATGTTATTTATTGAACATGTTTATTCATTCAAAATAATATAAATTATATCTATTTCATAGTTTACCTCAAACAATTTCAATGCCATTTTGAATAATTATACCTCTAAACAAAAGTTTATATTCCTTTTCTTACAAAGCTTGATTGAATGTACTTCTGAAGAGATATATGTCGAATGAATGCTTTTTAGAGAAAGTATTGATTCTAGACATAACGTACCACAACAAGGAAACGTTTATTGGGTCAAAACGAAAATATTGGAACATGTCTGATGAAATGATAGCCCAGTGAAATACTGCTTTAAGCAATAAAACGATGACACATTATATCCGAACGTTTTTTTTTTTTTTTTTTTTTTTGCTACTCTTCTATCCAATACTTTGACCTGAATTGAATTGGACATAATATTATGTTAGTATTTTTAGAAAAGGATTCCAATCGTTACTACATCGTTCGAGCCTCCCCCCCCCTTTTTTTTTTCCCATCGTTCTTAGTCGAGGTTCATTTGTTCAAGTCATTTGATGATTTTAGTAAGTCAATCACATTCTTCCGTCGATTTTTTTCACCTTTTCGTTTATCTTTTTCTGGGCCTTTACTCTTATTTCTTTTTCAAGACGAAGAAAATTACATTCTTCATAACTCTAGTTCTTGAAATTCTGCGTATTTCAGATCCTACTCTGTTATTATATTAAAAGTCTGGAATTTTATAAATTAATAAGCCAAAAATTAAAAGCAACTTTTAATTTTTATTTTATACGTGTCACTTTTTGTCTGTTTCTTGTTTCTATCTCAAATTTCCTCTGCTTGGAAATAAACCACGTATTACGGTTTTTGACTCTGTTTTAGTTTTCATTGAGAGAGTAACAGTTGAACCAAAAATAAAATTACGGATAAAAATTAGAAAAATTAAAATGTTTTAATTTTATACTATTAGTTTAAAATGCAAATGAGGCTAAATATGTGTAATAAGAGGTGTGGGAGGAGTAAATTGTGATCTTTTCGATCATTGAAAAAAGAGAAAATGTTCGAAAACACTACGATTAAAAAGTTTTGAAATATTCTTAGATTTTTACTTTACTTAAATCAAATTCACGCTTTTTTCTATAAATTTATTAATATATAGATAAATTCATACTGGTTCAAGAATAATTAAAACTAACTAAACATTTTGTCCTTTATAGATTCTTTGACTCATGTTGCTAATTTTTCAATCGCATTTCCTGTGGTTCAAACTGCATGCTAATAGTTTTTAAAAGTCTTTCAACAAATTATGCAGGTTTGGAAATTCCATATTTTTCATTTTAATAGGTTGAATTACATACATGACTCTTAATTTGAGGGTTTATCGAAACATTTTCCTGATGTATTATTATGATTTTTTCGCAGACCATAATTCTTTACCATAAAAATATTCACATCATAAATTCAACGCTTATCTCGATCAAGAAATGGGAATGTACATGAAAACTCTTTGGAAATAGAACAGATATTGAATAAAGATTCCGTAAGAAATGAAATGTGTTCCGTTTATTCTCCTTTTTTAAACCTTTCATTTCCCGTTTCTTTGATAATCTATTTGTCCATATGTGTGTGAAACTTCACTGTGCAGATTTTATCTTCCTTATTAAATATTGTAATAACCCCTTTGTATGCTTGAATTTCGTACATTTCGCTGCGCAAAAATAACTAGTACATTGGTGAGATCCGACTCCTAGTTGGATTGTGATATCATTATTTCGAGCGTGACTATCTGAACCGTTATTCTACTTTACCATTTCAACTAGGCACCTTTTTCAATCAAAGAAAGTTTCGCTTTATACATGAATATTTTTTTGTTCCTGTATTGCGAAGTCAGCAATATGTTTTCATTAAAATGTTAAATTAATTGTTTTCAAGTTTACTCGTTTGGCATAATTATGAATACCTCTTTTATGCCAGAAAAACAACGGAAATGCCGTCTTTTAAAATGATGCATTGTGGACATGGCACCAAATAATGCAGCTCTGAAGCATTTATGAGTAAGTAAAAAAATATTATAATTTTTTTTCTTTATAATTGTATTAAACTAATATTAATTTTTCCTATATGGTTCATGAAATCTAGAATTACGTTTTATTGACATAGTATTAGATTGTTGCAAGAATTGTAATTGATAACTTAGTCTTCCATGAATAAAGCTAATAAATGGATATATTGGTAAATGGATAACCCCTTTGAAATTTTCCAAAACAAACGAAATCAAATGCATCAAATGACTAGTTTACTAACTCTTTATTCCAATATTTCCCTTTTAAAAAGTTAATTTGATACTTTCTGGTTATAAAAAAAAAAAAAAAAAAAAAGAGGAAATCGTGATGGAACATTTGTATCCTAATTAAAGTTGGCTATTTTCCATTGAAAGAGAACTGATAAAAAGATGAATACACAACCGAAAGAATTTATCTTCCATTTTTAATATATTCGCAACACAATCGAAGCCTAGATGACACGCCATTATATTTCCTGAAAAATAATCATATGAGCGAGCTCTTGCTATTTATGTTCATCATAGTACGCGCGCGTTAAAACTTATTTACATATTTTTATTTTGGTCTTTCCAGACAAATTAATTATGCTTCCAAGCTTGATTTACTTATTTGAAAGTTAACACAATGACACATATTGCGTTTATAAACATATTTGCTTAATTATGAGATAAAAACGGAGATGTTTGAAAGCAAAAATATTCTGATTTCCCCCTCTTTTAACAGTGGAGATAAACGAATAAAAAAAAAGACATAAGTATATTTTATCTTTGAATTTAAATTATCTGATATTCAAGTAGAATACATTGAAATACTTGATATAAAAATAGAGTTTATAACAAGATAATTTGTCTTGTAAATCTTAAATATATGGTTTTTGATTTTGTGTCTTTGTTATAATAAGGTTAAAAGCAATTAAAGTATGAATTACTATTATAACACTAAAATGTTAAATTACAATATTTGTAATAATAAGAGGTGTAAAAATTGCAAGATGATTAATAATGAACAATTTAATATTATCTCCAAATTTGTTTTGTCAAAATCTATAACTGTATCTACTTATTGAAATGCAAAATTTGTGAATATAAATATATTGGATAAACAATATATTAATATATGTTTTAATCAACATAGGCATGATACTAATAACTTTAAGGATAGTAAAAACTGTATTAAAATTTAAATTTGACACTTTTTTACACATACATTTGAACATTTTTTCGTAAGTATCATTAAGATTGTACACAATTATTAAAGAAAACTATGGTTTGAAAAATATTATATTAAAACTTACATTCTTTATACCCATATAGTCTCAATTTTATTATTTTTTTACAGAAATATTATTCAAATTCTTAAACAAGATATGAAAGAAGAATATTTGTATGCGAATTCTCTTCAAAAATTGCTCAATGTTTCAAATGATATTGATAATAAAAGAAAAAAATAGAGGTAGAAATAATAAGGAAAAAAATGCTTGGATATGTTGGCTGTTAAAGAAAAAAAATAGTTATCTAAAAATAAATTTGATAAGGATTTTAATATTAAAAATATTAAATACTTTCTTTTTGGTCAGAAGAAAAGAGAAATTAAAATTCTTACGGATTTTGTTTTTGAAGTAAATAAAATTGATAGAGCTTCCCTACATATTATTAAGGATATTTGTAATTATTTAGTTCATTAATATAAAATTGATGATTGAAATTATAATTATCAAAACATAAAATATTGTAGTATTAGATTTATGAATAAATCCTATGATTAAATAAAGTTTCAATAATATTCTTAGTAAGCATACAGATTTAATTCCTATATAAATGATATTGATATTAAAATTTTAATTCCTATTAATAATAGTGATAATAAAAGTCTTTTAAATATAATAAAAATATAGGACGTTTTATTTATGATTATAATAATTGTAAAGAGTTGCAGAACAAATGCGTTTGAAATTGTAAGGATTATAAAGAATATGTAAATAAAAAGAACCAGCATGTGATTACAGGTAATCTAAATATTTTTAGGGATGAAAATCTTAGAAAAATAATGAAAATGGTACAGATTTCAGAATTATATTAATTTTGATAATAATAATTATATTAAAGGAACAATCAATGAAGATATTGCCATTTTTTTTAACTAAGTTGGCTATTAAATATAATTTACCTATTGAAGTACTTAAAGAGTATAAATTTTATATTACGGAGGAAAGTAAATGTTTGCATTTTAAGATTAAAGATAACACTAAGATTTTAGATCTAAATGATTCTATAAAAATTGCGAGAGGAATTAATTACTTGTTATTTTGTTAAGGTCTCTGGTAATTATGCTATTATTGTAAAGAGCTTTATGTTAAGGTGAATAATAAACATTTGATTAATAATAGTGCTTCTGTTGAAAATAATAATAGTTATAAAGAAATAACTAACAGAATTAAATATTAATACAAAAAAACATTATACTTGTACAATGAATATACTTAAATTTCTTCAAATATTTTCAATTACTAAATTTCATAAGGTACCTATTAAATTTAAAATTGTGACTAATGGCTTTAATACTTACATTAGTAAAGCTCGCAAAATCTTACAAAAGACTTTACAAAATACTACAGATAATTTATAAAAGACAATTTTCATTAAAATTTGTTAAGAAATTATTAATTATATAAAAGATAAAGAGATTTACTTTCATTAAAAATTATTATTACTAAAAATTAATAATACTATTTCTTGTGAGAAATTAAAAATTCTTATGAATCTAGTCATTAGAGAACATTCTATTAGTTACAATGGTAAGATTTATAAACAAAGTAAAGATATACCTCGAGGTAGTCCTGATAGTAATAGTCTTGCTAATAGTTATTTATATTTTTATGAATATAATTGCTTAGAAAATAAAAATTACAAGCTGTTTAGATTTTTTGACGTTTTTATAATTTTTCAAATTAATCTAAACCCTTAAATTAAATCAGATTATCTTCTTTTCTATCTTACCAAAATTTGATTAAAATTATTGCAAGTTCATATGAAATAGATTTTTAGATATGATATGATTATTAATAACATTTATGGCAAGAGAGATAATAATAATTTTTTTTTCAATGAAGATTCGTTTCTTCAATAGCAATTTAAGTTTAAATATTTTTAGAAACATTTTATATTATTTTTTTGCTTAGAAATATCAAAATAGTTAATATACCTTCCAAAATTCAAAAAATAATTTCAATAATTTCTTTTTTTTTTAGATGTGCTAAAACTGGTTATCCAATTAATTTTTTAAAGAGAAAAAAATATAAAATCTATAAAATTGCGTAATCGTATTTTTTTTTTTTTTTTTTTTTTTGTTATAATTCTTGGTTTTTTTTAAATTTGTTAAATATTTTCATTAATTTTGTTTTTATTTGTTACTTCTTTTTCTTTATATTTTGCTAATGCTTATTTTTTTTATTTATTTTTGTTTATGTTTATTTCTACTTTTGTTTATTTTTGTTTGTTTATTTATTTCTTATTACTTTTGAAATTTCTCTTATTTTCATTTTTTTTTGTTTATTATATATATATATATATATTCCTAAAAAATATTTTCAGTTCTAGTTATGAAATAGATTGATAGATGGCGCGAGGCTTTATTCTGTTTCTTTGCATTTTTAAATTTTTTATAAGTTTTATACGTCTTTTAGGATTCCTTTTTCTTAAATTTTTGATTTTGTAAATTTTTTGTTGTAATTTTTCTTTCATTAATTGTTATCCTTAATTGTTGTCCTGGCCTCTGATTGATGATCAAATGTTTCTAGAATTTAGTGATTGCATTCTGGTAACATTAAAAAAAATGTTTTAGTCTTAAATGTTTACATTTTGTCAACGCTTAAAAGTTTTAATCTAAGTGCGATAGCTACTTAGCATATTTTTGACTCATTTTTATGCTCTCTAAAGCATTTTTAGGACTTGAGGACTTGAGATGAAAGCATAAATGAGTAACTAAAGTATGAGGAAATATCTTTTCAAAATTTAATTTGTGTATGTTTCCTAAGTTGTGAAATTCATTTGCTTTTCTTTGTTTTACGATTTGTAATACTAATACGCGTGGAGAATTATAGTGGGAAAATATTGATTGTTCTTTAAGTTTTAATAGTTATAGTTGTAATTTTTTTAGCATTTAATTTTTAAAGATTTTTTCCCTTTTTGTGTGTTATGCTTTTCAAATTTTATGTGGATTTATTTTTTTAGAATTTCTTCACTTATATTTTTAATGTTATAAAATTTTTGATTTTGAAATATGTTGCTCTCTAATTTTTATTGGATATTTATAGTTTTTAGTGTTTGTATCCTGGTAATATTTCAAAATTGTTTTTTTATATAGTTTTTTGCTTTTATTTTGGCCACGCTTAAAATTTGACTCCACAAGCGGAGATGGTTGGTGTTTAGATACATAGTATAGTTTTGCTTCTTTTTGTTCTTTTTTTTTTTTTTTTTTTTTGCTCTTTCAAGTATTTTTAAGATTGAAACAAAGCATTAATGAATATCTAAAGATCTAAAGTGAAGAAGTATCCTTTCTAAATTTAAATTGCTTGTGTTTGGTAAATTTATAAATTTCTCAATATTTCATTGTGGTACTGCATGTAATATTGCACACGTGCGAAGTGTTGTACTTGGAAAATCTTGATTTCTCTCTTATATTTTTTAGTTTTTAAATTTTTTTGCAATTGTTTTCGAAGATTTTTTTTTTTTTTTTCCTTTGCTGTCTGTGTGTTTTTCTATGAATTTTAATTTTCGGAATGTTTTCTATTGATATTTTTGTTGTATAACCATTTGTTAATATTATATTTTGTTGATGGGGATAATTAGGACTATAATTCGAGAATAGCCGAATTATATATAAATTGACGATCTTGTAAGAGTTTTCGTTGTTTCTAAAAAATTTTAAATTAATTAATTTATTTCATAAGAAAGAATTAATTGTATAATTAACTTAATACTAAAAGAAAACTATGTTTTTTAATGATAAATAAATAAAAGGCATACTATAAGATGTTCCGGCTAGTAGTAGTTTAACTAATATATATTCACACTTCCATTAGCGGAATTATATAGATATTAATAATTTTATATTTTTAGTTACTTGAATGGGTTATAATTTTTCAAAATATTTATAGCCCAGATATTAAAAATAATTTATCTTTTTATCTTTCATATTTAAATTTAATGCAAACTATTAATAATATCCTTGAAATCAAGTACTTGTAAATAATTGTAAATAATAAAATTAATTGTAATATTTATGGTAAAATGCAAAATTTAAATTTCCTATTTATATTTTTGGGATATAGTAATATCAGTCTTCCAATTTTTAAAATGTTTTATGTATAATAAAAATCATATGTAATAAGAAGTTAATTTCAAGTTTATTAGATGTTTTTGATTATTTAATTAAATTTCACAAAATTTGCCTTCAAACTATTTTTACTATAAATTTCCTGAAAAGCAATTTAAAATATAAAGAATAAATTAATTATAATAATAATTTTTGAAATATTTCTTAAAATATTTAATTGTTATTTAGTTTTATATTAAATTAATTGCTTTTTGGATATTTTAAAATTAACTTTTGAATGTAGATAGTGTTACTTGTTAATTTTCTTTCTATTAAAGCGTGAAATTAATTTTTTTAGCCATTTGTAATAAATGATTTTCTCTTGACTTACGCGTTTTTCTATATGATCATAATTCTTTTCTGTATGTTATAGTTTTTTTTCGGTTTATCCAGTAGGCAATATATTTAGATAATTAGATAATATTTTACTTATTTTTTCGAATTATTATAATTTATGCTGCTTGTTTTAGTCTTGTTATTCCTGGGTTTTTCGTAATTACCATTTTATTATTATAAAGTATTAGCTGAGAAGAATGATTTGGATCCTAAAATAATTACATGTATATAACTATGCATCCCAGTACTCAACTTGGTACAGCATTTTTATCGCCTTATTACCATTTTTTTCTATTTTTCATTGTTGTTTATTAATTGACTTTTATTTAATTTTCCTTTGCTTTAAAAATCCATATTTGTAGTTTTACTTTTAAATACCTTTTAAGTTTTTTAAGAAATTTTTATTATTTTGTTCATTACATTTCAATTTTATTTTGTTTACAATAATGACTTTTTCATTATCATGCTTTGAATTTGATTTTATTATTAATACTATTTACATCTTATTGCTGTTGACTTTATTTAATATTTCGCCTAATAAATAATTATCCTTTTTGATTATTAATTGTATATATTACAATTTTAACTTTTATTCAATAAGAAGGTTTATTAATAATTGGTAAAAAGTTTAAATTATATTTAATGATTTTTTTCTTGGTATTAAGGGTTTTTAAAAATATATAAAAATTGATAGGATAAGTAAATTTAAGTAAGTTTTTTTTTAGTTTCGTATAAGCGATCAATCAATCCATATGCGGTAAAATACTTTCCTGATAACCAGTATTGTCGAGTCATATTGGAAAAATTGGCTTTAGAATATGACTTGTGCTAAAACTATTACAACTATTTTTAAAATAAAATTATTTAATAAAGTGCATAAACTAGTACAGATTATTTTAATGGATTACTTTAATTTACCTAGGTTTAAATTAATTTATTTCCTTAGTTAATACATTATTTTTGGTTGAACTATTATTTCGAATTAGGAGTTCTGTTTATACTAACTTGTTATAATGTAATCCTCTGAAGTGTGATGGGTTAGATCCGTAACACTAATTTCAAAATTTTTTCTCTCAATCCCTTTCTGATACAGTTTAGAATTTTTTTTTTTTTTTTTTTTTTTTTTTTAATTTAATTCTTTAATTCTTTTCTCTTGAGATATGCTTCGTAGTTCTGTGTTAGATTTTGATATATTGTACTTTGTAGTAATTTCTTAAATTACTGGTTCTATATTTTAATTTTTAATTATTTACGTGTTTAATATGTAATTTTGAATATAATGTAATATATTTTTAGCAATTTAATGACTTTTTTTACTTTTAATACTTTGTATGTTTTAAATTATAGATGATTAAAGATAATCTAAATTTTTTTTTAAATTAAATGTTTTTTATAATACGTTTTTGTATTTTTGTAATTTTTATTAGCTAAAATTAGAATTTATTATGAATTTATAAAAACCAGATGATCAAGAAATAAATGGAGTTAGGAGCTCTGTAGCTTGTTATGTACTGGACGAAATGTGATACAATTTGGTCACCATATACATTAGAGTTTGCGGTTTCGATATTTAAAGAAAAAAAATTAGCACAGAAAAACGGCGATAGAGGGGGGAATATGGCACAGCGGTCGAAAAATACAGCTCGGAATTTGCATGTAAGGGTACTTTGTGTCAAGATATCGAAGATAAAAAGAAGGGTTGTGGGAATTCTAGTTATTCTTCAAGGTTTCGATTCGCTCCTCCATGGCGTTGACACTACGTAGCAGTGCCTTTATTTATCAAGCTGTTTTATCAGCGAGGTGAATATTCTAGTGTGCCCTTCGTGAATATCAGAAGTTAAAACAGTTACGTAGAGGACCGATGACCATAACAAATTTACAAAAAATTATTGAAAGATTTGAAACAACAGGAACTCTAAGTGTGCAACCAGGCCAAGGCCGGATAGGTATTAACTGCGAACGCAGCGCCAGATTTTTCCCTATCGGCTTTTTTTGTTACTATTTTTTTTTTCTTTTTATATCGAAACCATATACTCTAATGTGCATGATGACCAAATAGTGTTACATTTCGTCCAATACATAACATCCTACAGGACTCCGAACACCTCCTGTTATTTCTTGATCACCCGGTATGTTAAATATTATGTCTCATTAACATTAATAATTATGTGATGAAAACGAACATTTTAAGTTCTGAATATGGCTTAAGACAGATTTAAGCCTGGTGAACAATGTATAACTGTTGCTATATTTTCCCAAACAAAATTGTTACCAACTAAAATGGTAATACTATTAAATCAAAATATTAAGATTCAAAAAGAAGAAATTAAGTTATATATGTAGACAAAGAGATACTTGTAAAAATTACAAAAATAAATTTAAAACAAAAAATGTAAGCGTAAAGAAGAGAAAATTTGTAAGAGTTAAAAACAAAAATTTAAAAATAGAAAAATTGCAAAACTTTATAAGTATGTTTTAAATTACTCTATATAAAATTAAGAGTAATTTGATATTCTTTAAATATCGAAAAATGTTTACATATTATCTTTGTATGTATATATATATAATATGTATGTATGTATGTATATATATATATATAATGTATGTTTGCAAAAATTTTTTTTTTAATTCTCAGAGCTAATGTAAATGTCTTGTATTTTAGTCACAAGTCTAAAATTACTTTATATATGATTCTAAATTATGTTTCCAAATACACTCAGGTTTAATGAATTCGTCCATAATCACACACACACACACACACACATACTTAATGAATCATAACGCAAAATACGTGTCTATCTTATTATATATTATCAAAAATTTTATTCACTTCCATTTTTTTTAAAAAAAAATCTAAATAATAAACAATGTGTGTGTGTAAATAAAAACAAATACCGATTCTTACATTAACATTAATTTGCAATAAATTTAAATACTGTGCATAAAAAATATAAAAGGTTTAACATCTTTATTATTGTTATTTTGAAAGAAAATAACATCATCAACATGTTTAAACATCTTAAAATTATTATAATCAATAAAGTTATTTTCATAATTATGGAAATAAATATTGGTTTAGCAATTACTTGCAGGATCACTAAGTGGGACACCTTTATTCTGTTTATATATATTATACTTTTAAAAACTATATAACTTTCTCTCTTAACACTACCTTAACTGAGTAATTAAATTATTCATATGCAGTGTATAATCTTTTTAGTATTAAATTTCTAAAATATATATTTCAAAACTTTTATAACATCTATGTTTAAAGAAGTAAATAAATCTTCAAAATCATAGCTATTAATAGCATAAATCTGGTTTTTAAAAAAATATATTTGACTATATCAGCACTATTCAAATTAAGTATATTTTGTATGACTTCTTTTTAGTAAGGTAATGTAAGTATTCGAGCCATTAATTATTGTTCTACATTTAATAGAAGCGTTATGAAATTTTGATGGGAAAAATCTGAGGTAATTATGTATATATGGGTGTGTGTGTGTGGAGTAGTACACATAAATAAAATTTCCAGAGTTAATCTCTTTTACTATGACTTAATTATTAATTACTGAAAAAATAATTTAATTATTTGCAGAATTCCAATTAATTTTGTAAAATAAATTTTTATATTATGGATAGTATAATGCTTGGTGTATTTAATTCTAGGAGAGATTTTTTAGAATACATAATTTTATGTGATTCCAGAGTATTTCCTTTTTAGAGATGATGTTTATTAATGATATAGATATAGTTTTAGATATTTATAAATATAGTTAAATGAGAGTATTTCTCTAATCTATTCAATGTAATAACATGTTTCCTTTCAATTATAGAATTGAAAATATACAAGAAATAAAAAAAAGAAAGATTTAAAATCTTACAACTATTCATTAACAAATGAGCTATTTTTTAAAATATTTTTTTAACTTAAAACTGAAGCGCGATTGCTGGTGAATTTCTTTCTTTGAATCTGATTTGAAATAACATACCATATTGAATTAAAATATTCTTATACATTTAACTATAATTTCCTCATAAAATCGCTACAAGACTTATCTGTAAGTAGACCTTACAGAATGTAACTTTTAAGAAAAAAACACTGAAAGACTTTTTTAATTATTAATATGGAGCCTTTTAAGAAGACAAAGCGGACACTTTAATGAGGAATATTTTTAAACTTCTATGATAGGTTCTACGAGAGATGTTCAGTTTACCAACTGTGTTGATTCCTACAACTTTTGTGTTCAGTTCCCACTCAAAGTGATTAATTTTCATTGTTTTTTTTTCCCTCGGAAAGGCGTACACAAGGAGTTCGAGAGATAATACAGTTGATCCCACTCTTCAAGATGACGCAGCAGTGCATCTGATCGGTTCCGGGTTTTAAAAATAATGTCTTCAACAGGGAATAAAAACTGGATATTTTTTTATAAATGAAAAAGAAGTATGTGTGTTAGTTAAAAGTGTTTGTTAAAGGTATTTATTTCTTACTTAAATCATAAATATAGTAAAATGGAACTTTAAGGAATACTTTCTTTTCAAAAATGGCGTATTGAGAAAATATATTTGATTTTTATAGGAATTTTTATGACAAGAGCACAGTAAAAAAAAAAAAAAAAAAATCCCACACGGAATTCCTTCCATACAATTTTGAAACATTCAATCAGGAATTTAAAGATCTCTTATTATATGGTTAAAGCAAGCATCAAGACGATACTTATTCTTTTCAAAGCAGTTTTTTTTTCAAAGAATTCTTATGTATGTATTTTTTTTCTCGTACCGTTGATTGTAAGTGTAAGATATGTATATAAATTCTGTTTTGAGATTTATTATTTCTTTATACAACTTCTTTTTTAAAAAAAAACATTGACGTCTTTCTTTACATTTTGGATTTAATGGACGCAAAAGTGAAATTTGCAGTCCCTTGTTCTATTAAGGCGTGTCAGGACCCTTAACTTCCAAATAATGTGTTTAAAATGCCTTTTTTTTTTTTTAAAAAAAAAAAAAACTTCAGTATGATGCATAAAAATCAACTCAAAAGGATGAAATTTTCTTTTGAATTTGAAATTGTTTCATATGTGTAATTTGATAGTTAAATATAAAATTTTATTTTTCTTGAAAAAGTTATTGGCTGTATTTTGAAGGCTTGATTCTTTTTTCTCAAGAAATGTGAGTTTCACTTCATGTGAAACGTACAGTTCAAATATTATGGGAATACCACGAAAATAGTCTCAAATTAAGCATAACATTTGCTTTCAAGTGCTGAAATTTTTTTTCCTAAATAGTTATTTAATTTTTTTAGAAAAAGGTTTAAAAAATAAAAATCGTAAATTTTGGATATTAAAAATACTTTTTTAATTTTTCAGAGCAGTTGCTTTAAATTTAGGTTTAGATGCTATGGAATAATAATTAGAAGATATGTACAAAATTTCAACCATTTCTAATTATTATTATTTTATACGTTTTATGTGAAAGTTGGAAAGAGTATGTTTTGAGAAAAATGACTTTAAAGATAGAAATTTGAATAATTTCTTACCCTCTGTAATAACCGACATAAAAAGCCTCTCATATAATAATTAAGTCATTATTTTACAAATACATACACTATGTATATATATATATATATATACGTACATACATACACACACACACACACACACACACACACACACACACATATATATATATATATATATATATATATATATATATATATATATATACATATATAAAATTAACATGATTTAAATCACTTTGTTTAGGCCACAAATGTCATAAACAAAGCCTGTTGCAATTATTTAAACATTTTTGGCGTTTTAAAATACACACATATTTACAAAATACATCAGTATTATTGATTTAAATTTAGGTTTAAGTTACATAAAATAACTTTTTAAAGTTACATAATCCCCATCTTTTATATATAACTCGTTCTACTTTATATATCTCGTCCAAAATGTAAAAAAGACATGGGAATTTCAATTTTGTAGGTATAAACAAAGCAAGTTGTAACAGATTCACAATATCTCCATTGATATTATTCTTATATTGATTATATATTGATCTTATATTGATTATATGATATTACTTATTCACGACTAAAAAAATCTATTGTTCTTTTTAGTAATTCATAAAGAAATTCGTTTAGTGTATTTTTTAACAATAAAAATAGTATAAGAAACGAAGTATTGCTTCTTTTTTTAGAAATCTTATTTGAAGTACTTTTTGAAAGCTGTGAAATACAGCATAGATATCTGTTTAAGCTAGACAAACTTTCTACAGTTATAAGCGGATATCTACGCTGTATTTCACAGCTTTAATGGAGAAGTCGTCCGATCATTACAAATTCCTAGAAATCTGTCATCTTTCTTCAGCGAGTCGTAAATCCCGATTTATCAATGAAGCGCAGAGTTAGAAAATCATGTATCCTTGTGCCCTGAGGCGGTACTTTTAATTTTCATTTCCCCTCTTTTCTGGTTTACGTTGCTGACTACTCGAATTAAAAGAACCGAAATTAATTTAAAAAATTTTAAATATGCATTTGAAAGAGCATAAGTAAAGGAAGACTTCTCTGGAATTACTTTTTTCTGATTATTCAAAGTATTTCTGTGATCAATTTAGTGCACCAGACGTAAGTTTTCAATTCTTTAATAAAAATTTAAGAAAATTCTTATAAAAATTTCGTAATTGGGTCTGCTTCTGAAAGAGTTTTCGTCATTTGATAGCCGTCTTTTCATTTGTGTGTATTGATGTTTATTATTTTTCTTAAGTGTAAGCTATGTATCTTCATTTTTTATGAACCAAAAATACATAAATAACAAATAAAATCAGATTCAATTTGATTAGAATTAAATCCGTATAGTGGGAGACTTCAGTATGCTATCTATGATATAATAATAGATAGTTTCTTAATTCCCCCTTTTTGGGGGGAATTAAGAAAACGAAGATCAATTTATATGATTTCATACAGAAATATAAACTAAAGTTATCATTTTGTCTGAGATCTCAGAGGAGATTTATAACTCTGTATAGGATGCTCAATAATTCAGTAATACTTTTTATATTCAGCCGATATTTTCAGTAAACTCTTCTCCAAAATCTACTATATATACCGTTCAGGTGCTGTGTCTTAAGAGTTCCAGTTAGGTGAGTGTCAGAGGAAAAAAGTTTAAAAAAAAAATCTGAAAACACTCCAGCTACTATAACAATATAAATTGAACGTATATTTTTTTCAGTTAATTTTCCTGGAAGGTATACATGTTTTCTTTTAATAAGATTGAGAACAAAATTTTCTAATTTTGAATTATAGTGATCATTATTTTTTAAAAACCCTTGTTCAAAATATATGCTTTCACAGTGCCCAAATGTTATTCCATGTTGATTCTATTTTTCTTCATTAATTCATGTGCATGTAAGTATTAACCTATATATTTTAATTAAGTTTTCTAATTTTTTGAAATTTTATATATAAAATGGGTGCGTAAATATGTATTGAATTTTTTAAACATTTGTGGTGAGAATTATTCATGTAAATTATAACTTTGCACTGTTTATTTCAAATAAATTTTTAACAGTATGTAATTAATTCTGGGAATGGGAGAAAATATAAGAAAATATTAAAGGGAAAACATTACGTTTATCACACATATTTAATTTCGTTTATTACCCGTTTTTTCCGCTTTCTTCTTTCTTTTTTTTTTTTTAAACTCAGTATCATTTTTGATACAAAATTTATCCCATAATCCAGAATTTTTCTAATTCAACGTCCATATGTTCTTTTTATGAACTGAAAATTCCACGCATTTCGTTAAATTATTTTAATAGTACTTGCCTATCTAAGACTGATTTCAAGAAAATAAAGAAAAGACTGCAGAAATGTTTCAATATGCATTGCTCAAGAACAAAGTATTTTTTCTCCGAAGCGCCCATCTCTCAGCTTCTAAAATCTTTAAAAACATGTATCCCCTGCAAGAGATAATTACTTATTGAAATGTTTGGGCAGTGTGTGTGCCTAGCCTGTCGATTAGAGTACGTGGGCGCACAGGATCTTGGAGGTGTGGTAGGAAATAGTCAGTGCCCGGTTTAACCACTTTTCATCGCTCTCTTTGCCACTTTCCATCATCACCCCGCTCATAAGGAGCAATGTCTGAATCTAATGGGTTGGATGCGCTGAATGGTCCGATTCAATAGCTCTAAACAAAATAATTTATGGGTGTGCATATGTCTTTCAGAGCAAAAATAGACTCGCAATTGAAGCAGCTTTGTATTTTTAATAGAATGACTGAAAAGCAAACCTGAGTAAGACATCTGAAAAACCTTTCATCTGTGAGACAGCTGTCGTTTTCATTGACTGTTTTATTCATTGTGTTGACATTTGAGACGCTTTTCAATACCTTTATTTGATACACATCGAATCTAGGCCTATGTGTATTTTTTGAATTATTATACTTGAAGAAGTGGGGGGGGGGGAATTGTATTCAGTACTCGTATTCGTACAAAAGCGTCACTTCGAGTTATGTCTTCATATGAATATGTAGTGTAGTCATCATAGGAATATGATTTGGGTTCACATTTAAAGTGAGTACAAAGAAAAAATTAATTTTTTTAAAATTCTTAAAGATTCTTGGAGCTCAAGTTTTATTTCTACATTTTTGTACGCTTTTCTGGATTTATCATTCATATTTTTCTTTACAATGACTCTGAATGATCTAATCTTTTGAATGTCCTAGTGGGCTTGATTTTTGGGTGATAGCTCAAACTTCGAGGCATCAAGTTGCTATTTATGAACAGGTATGGTTGCAGGACCACATCTGCGCGTGTGCTCGTGTGGGACTTTTAAGATCTGTTTAACCGGTTTTATTTCTCCAAAATCGATTGATGCGTAGGTCCATAAAATATTCCAGCAAGATGTGTCACCAAAATGTGATCTACCATTTCATTTCAAACAAAATCTAGAGTGCCCGCTTTATCTTTATATAAAGAGGGACATCATTCTAAGAGATTCTGCAGCGATCAGCGATAGTCTTTGAAAAGTTTTGGCGGTTTTCTTCTTTCAGTAATGTTTGAGGTGCGTTGCTCTTCTGTATTTTTTAACTAAGAATTTTTTATTAAAATGTATTTTTGCTATTATTTGCGAAACATAATTTTGCATTTTTGTCAACAAAAATTCGTCCCAATTTTTAAATTAAATAATTTTCAAATTTTTATTCAAATTTGCTGATTGTTAAAGAAGTACAACGAATAATACATATTATATTAAAATTGTTGAAAATTTAAGCAGGAAACTATTTTTATAGATGATTTAATTTATTTCTGATTAACATATTTTCTAATTTTGAATTGTATTAAAGTTGGCTTGCATTGAATTTATTTCTGATTAACATATTTTTAATTTCGAATTGTATTAAAGAAGTTGGCTTGCATTGTTTAGTATCTCGAACAATTACAATATTTAAACAAAATCATGCATGATATTTATCTCAAAATTCGGTCTTCATATTTCATAAGAAATGGACTTACATATTTTATCATGTATTACTGCATATCGTATCGATATATTATGAGATTACATACATCTCTCTTGACTTCGAAAATCTTATGGTTACAGTTAATAATCAATTTAAATAGAATTTAATTTATTATTGCATATTATAGGAAATATTTTATTTCAATTAGAACATTTAATTTCCTTCCACTCCTAATATCTTTGTTTGCTGTACACTAATACTCCGTTTGTATCATCTAGGTGAGCTGTGGCGCTTATTTGAAAAGAGAATTTTGCATATCTAGAAAATTAAAGAAAATTTGAAGGTATTGTATTTTTGAGCTCAATTAAATCTTTATTTGCTACATTTCCTTAAATTATGAAAAACAATTTGAAAAATCAATTCAATGCATTCCTTCTCCAAAATTCCTTTATTGAAGTCTATTTAATTTTTTTTTTATCAACTATGAGACTGTTTTCATTCGTTAATATATTTGAAATTTTTTTAGTATTTCCTTCGTTAATACCGTTTCGATAACCTGCAATGAATTCAAGAGAGCCGTAAATCATGAAAAAAGGAGGAAACAATAGCCATATATTTACGATAGAAATACAACAATTGTCTGATTTATTCAAAATATTGTTGAGGAAATCCACGAAAAGAGTGTCAAACATTAAGATAGTTTCTATTAAATACATTACTATAGTTTATTTAAATATATTTCAATAGTACTTCACCCTATTTTAAGCCGGAAAATCTTAGCAATATACTTTTGACACTGTTATACTTACTGATTGTATTTTTTTAACGTGTTCTGTTCTCCAAGCCTATTTTCAGCTTTCTTTATATAGTAAATCTTTCCTTGAAAATGAAACAGTTAAAAAATAAACTTAGTCTAATCAAGGAGAAAGAAACTCTTGAAATATGGGTATATTTTTATATTTATGTGATATTAATATCATATAAATATTTAAGTATATTAATATCATATAAATATTTAAGTATATTAATATCATATAAAT
>BMAW01102198.1:616699-657946 GCA_019974015.1 Nephila pilipes | reverse complement strand
ACCTTAATTCAACCCACCAATAATAATCTAACAGCTTCTTACCAACTACAAGTCTTAATCTGGAACAACTGTAGAAAACACCAGAACAATTCTAATTCGAGTGTTTTACACTCGGACCTCAACTCTAATCCTTAAGTCAACTTTCCAATACTATAACCTTTAGATTCCACCTCCTCTCGTTGCAACGCCTCTCTGATCCTCCTTCTCTACTCCTTCAGATGGAGTTTATATACTTCTTAATTTAACTGCTTCACTTCATTCCTAACTGCTTTGCATATTACATTCTTCATCACGTTTCATTTTTGGTTGGGCAAAGGTTGTTTAGCGAAAGCAATCAATCTCAATTGAAAAAGTCCCCAAGGTTAGTGAAGAGAAACCGCGAATAGCCCAATGTCACAACATGACTTTAATAAAAACAATCACGATGATTTTTTTTAAAAAACTGCTTGCTTGTTTCAGCGTAACCTGACTGAAGCTTTTTGGTCTTTCTTATGCAATTAGGTAAATATAGGATCTATAAAAAGTATTTACAAAGTCTTATTTTTCTCTTCTTCAAACTAACCCATTCATTATTCCTTATTTTTTTAATTTTCTTTAAATTGAAATAGTTAATAAGTTTTTTTTAAAGTAGTTTAGAGTTCATATTATTTAGTTTTGTTATTTTTTAAACGAAGAAATGTACATCTTAATCTGTAATTTCATTTTTAAATTGGTTGACTGAGTGAAATCTATTCACTCAAATTTTTAATACACTAATTTTTTTAAAAATTATAACACCTTTAAGCAATCATGCGATTAAAGTAAAAATTTCAGCAAATTCAAATTAGGGTGTTGTATTCAAA
The DNA here is from genome assembly GCA_019974015.1 of Nephila pilipes. Lineage (NCBI taxonomy): Eukaryota > Metazoa > Arthropoda > Arachnida > Araneae > Nephilidae > Nephila > Nephila pilipes. The sequence goes on along the minus strand of BMAW01102198.1, from coordinate 657,104 downwards.
TGTTATAAAATCTGAGTCGTAGTACATGGATGTGCTGAGCAACGTTTAATGTAACTGCAACTGATCTAGTTGTTCAAAAAGAGAGCTGTAGCGGAACGTTGGAAGTTGTTAGTGACTTTCAACCAGTGATTAATTTGTCAAGATAAGTCGTTATGTTTCTAAATAGATTGAGGGTGCCTTAGTTACAAGTAAGTAACAGAGTTCGAACGAGGATGAATGATAGGCCTCCATGAAGGATGTGTGTAAGGGGGACTTGCACTGTATAATTGTAGCTCGTATGACTGGGTGTAATTGTAGCTCGGATGGAGCGCTGTGCAAATGCAGTGACACGAGTGTTGAAGCAGTAGACTGGAGACAGTGCAGTCGAGTCGAGTCGGAATTCCGGCAGAGGACGGCGTAAATTTACGTCATAACGGGTTGACAGACACACCATTCGCAAAGCAGTGAAGGACTGGTTAGCATCTCATTTCGACAACTGGTAGGACGTTGGAGCATTACAACATATCTAATGTTATCTACTCCAACATTTCGTCGGCGCCTATTTCACCATGGTCTACGTGAAAGAGTTCCTTTGTACAGGATTCTTTTGACGTAAAATCATCAGCACCTGAAGCTACATTGAGCTCATAAACATATGCTATGATATATAAACTGGGCTGCTGGTAGTCAATAAATTGTCTTTTCTGATGAATTCAGTTTCAATTTGAGTTAAAATAACGGCCCCATTGGCATTAGACGTTATACTAGTGAAAGTCATCTTCCAGAGTGTGTTATCCAACATCATACCGGAAGAACGCCGACTATTAGGTTCTGAGGTATCACTGGATATCATGAACGATCACAACTGATAAGAACTCAAGAGCCACCAATGTATCAGAGAAAATTTGGAACCAGAAGTCATATCCTTCCTTCAAAGCATTCCTGAAATTGTATTTCAACAGGACATTGGCCGTCCACATGTTGTTCGGAATGTTTAAGACTTCTTTTCAGCCCAACACATACTGCTTCTTCTTAGGCCTACTTACTCACTCGATATATCATCTATTGATTATATCTGAGATTACTTCGGTCAGCGTCTCGCTCGTGATGTTAATCACTTAGCTAACGTGGCTGAACTTTGGGTTTGGATAGAAGAGCAATATGGAACGCTCTTCCTCAGGTTTATTATTCAAAATTTGTTTGATTCCATGTTACGTCGAATTGAAGCACTTATTGCATCGAGTAGTGGCTTCAGAAAATATTGATTTTTGACATGTAATCTGGTTCTTTTGCTTTTTACATGTAATCTTTTATTTGTACCCGCACAAGACACTTGTGGAGTAAATTTCAATAGAATCTAATGAGTCCTCCATAGTGTTGCAATTTTTATGAACATGATAATGACATGTAATAAAAAATTGAACTTAAATCTGTATGACGCAAAATAGGTACAGTTTATTTATTTAAATCAAATTTCTCTTCATAAGGTTTTTCGTGTTTTATTACTGTCTTATAGAAGATTATTTAAATTTATTGTTTCTATATACCCAAAAATTGAACTCTTTAATCAAAATAAATTAATTAAACCTAAATTGTTTACAAAACGTTCAATAATATTCCCAAGTTATTTCTTATAGTGTAAGAAGAAAGAGGGAGAGATATCCAGGATACTGATTTTGTCTATGGAAGTATTTGTTTGCATATTGAAAGGATTGAATGATATTCACGTCACATTTAGAAGCAATGCGAGAGCAATTGGCGAATGACTACGTAATTTTGAACTTCGGCAAGTGACAAGGACGATACCTGAGCTGGCAACTACAAACTTCCACACTACGTCAACGAGAAGGCTTGAAGCCTCAATAGATTTAACTTGCATCAGCCCATCTACGCGACAGGTATTTAGTGGTATCAAGACTCGAACCCTCGACTTGACGAAAACTGCGCCGGCCGCAAGTTTGAATATGTATAATTGAAACTATATATTGAAATGAATTACACTTGCTTAGAGCTCAATACGTTTATGAAAATGTACACAGTAAATTTTACATCTCATATAAAATTATATTCAACCTTTTAACATTTCAAATAGTTATAAAAATCCTTTCTGCATCGCATTCATATTAAAAATTATTTTACTGTATTTTGTGTGAAGATAAACTTCCCTTCTTACCCCTTCCCTGCTCCCAAGTGAAAACATGCTCTTTCATTTGTAGATGAAACTCGTTTCTTTGCATTAAATAATGCTTTGTCGGTAGATTTCATTTTGAGGTTTTCTCATTCCAGTCATTTGAAATGAATTCTCGGTGGTCCAGTTACGAGTTCCAAATCGAGTCGTTAGTTCGAAAGCCCCTCGTGAGAAATAATGAGAGCTGTTCAGTTTCAGGATGGATGGGGGAGCAATTCATTTGAGATGCACTTGGAATTTCCTTTCAATGCAACATATTTATATCTAGTTATTTTATTAAATACAATGCTATATTTTTGGAATTGCATTTGAACTGGAAAAGTACAGGTGAAATTAGAAATTTGTTTTAAACCTAGTTTTAAGACAAAGGATATTTTTTTAAAAAAATCTTTTCCAAGAGTGAGTTTTACGAGTCGAAAGTGAAATTAAAATCACAGGCATTCATTCCAAGTCAGCTATTGTTTGCGACTGTTGATTTACGGCGGCGCCATTCTTCATGTGTCAGGTCGCTTTTAAAAGTTCCTTTGTGTTAGTAATTGAACATTATTCAGTAGGAAAGTTAAAAAACAACTTGATAAATGCAGATGGGAATCATCTTAAAAGGACTTCAAACGACTCAATTTCAACATTCATTTCCATTTCTTTAACTTTATCGTATTTATTGGTGTATATCTGGAATAAAAGAAAAACTTGAAAATAATCGATACATGTTTTTCCATAAAATAATCCCGTTTAATTTTTCCTTTTTTTATTTCTTAATTACATCAAAATTTTATCATTGAACTGGTTTTTTGACGCTTGATTTATCAGATAAAATTTCTAAGGAATAAAGAAAATATTGTGGATTTACTTCCCATTATTTGTTCCTTTAATACTTATTTTTAATTAGGAAACAGCTTAGAAAAATACTTTTCCTTTTGATCAATCTGATAAACTCACAAATTTTGAGGTATAGATGGGTATAGATAAACTTTCATTTTCACTTTACAACAATATTCCTTAACCTTCATAAGCTATTCATCACGCCAAATTTAAAAATAGGGGAACGAAGATAATGAAGTGGAAAGGGAAAAATCTGTTGTACATCTCAGACTTTTCAGTACTTCAGAAATCATGAATAAAAAAATGTTTATGCCATGAAACCATATAAAGAAGTTTAACGTATTAAAAAATTGTAGAATTTAAGCAGCTATTACGATTGAGAAAAAATAATTTAATTGATTAAAGTACTCATTAAACTGATGTTAATTCAATGGAATGTTTGAAAACTATCTAGAAACTATGTCAGTATCATAGCATAGTTATGTAAGAGAAAATGGTTGCTTCTTTTGATGACTGAGTAGTTCTTAATAATTATTATTGAAATCATATCTAAATTAATTTTAGTATTTAGAAAAAAGTTTTTGTACGTTGCAATACATACAGCAATTGGATGCGATTACCAAAACTAACAGTCTGTTTCTGTATTTTACAGTGCTGCCCTCTGTTAATAAAATATGCAATGTAAGCCAAAGTAGAAAAAATGAAACGAAGAAAAATACACCTTACTCTTTATAATAATAAAAATAATTTTAAAATTTGTTTTCAGGTATCAATAAATGATTTTTCATTCATTATTTCTATGCGATGTATCGAATTAAGGCTATCAACAAAAAGTTCAATTGATCAAATAAAGCATTTAGTGACGTCATGTTTTTAAAAAAATCGCTCAGATGAATGGTTCCGTTTAATAAATCAGACCCCTTTTCCCACACTGAGATATTAAATGATGAGCTATGCATGTTATTAAAACTTAAGTAAAAAAGTAATTTTAAAGTCAAGAAAAACTACGTTGAATACGCCAGTATAAAAAACTAACTCTAGAGAGTGAAGAATTAATAAATTGTATTTTTTTTTATCAGATTTATGGTGAAAAAAGCTTTGCAAACATTTTATACATAACAAATAACTTACAAAATTAAACTCCGAGTCAAACTCATGTGAGTTTTTTTCTCCTTCTTTTAGATGTGAGTTATTGGGGAAAGAATCTTAGTTTAAATGTAAAAAATAAAGTTAGGAATGCTTAAAAATTTTTTCCAAGAAAGTATTTTAAATGTGTTTAATATTAAAATATATTAGCAGCTTAGGATTCCTTTATGTACATTATTCGGTCATTTGGCATGCGGAGTTAAATCTGTTATTTATCATATTGTCTTTTGAATATTTTATTGCATTTTGAATCTTTTGATTCGGGTAACAGATTGTAAATACTCACACAAGTTTTCTTATGAACAAACATTGAAGTTGTATAACTGTTGGTGGCTGAAAAGGAAATAAATTAAAGTGTTTGAATGGATTGTTTAAATAACTACCAAAAAGAGTCAACCATCAAACATTAATATATTGTATAGTTCCTTTGTTTATTTACTCTTATTTATTTAGGATAAATATTTCCTAAGAAATATTTATTTTAAAATGAGACAAGTTCTTTGATCTAATGTAATTTTGAACTTATTGTATTCGTTTATTTCAGGGCTCAATCATGCTGCTCGATTGAAACATAATTGTTTAATAAGGATGGGTGTATGGCTTCTAGTAATAGGTAAAAAAATATTTAACCGTTGTTATTTATGTATAATAAGTTTTCATTTCTCAACGTTTAAAATATAATGTATTGCATAATTTTATTGATTCTAACAGTTATATGACAGTATAAAAATTAGTATACTTTCCTTATGAAAGGTTCATTTATGTGTGTGTGTTTTTCCAAAATAAATTATAAATGTTTTCAAGCAAAAATAAGTTAAATAAGAAATAAAATTTTTTGAATCATTTGTGGTTTTCAAGTTATATTTTATCAAACTTTGTACACTTTAATTCAAGGTGAGAAATGTCTGAAATATTTAAAAATCAAAATGATAACATATTACGAAATATGAAGAGCTTTTAGCTTTCATTAAAGTAATGTATCAATGTCAAAATAAATTTACAATTTTGTTGTTGTAGATGAGTTCTTAAATTGATAATTTACCTCTCTGTTTATATCTGAAACAAATACAGGGTGTTTCAAAACTCAGGGACCAAAATTTAACGGCAGTTAAAAAAAAACATCAAAACAAGCTATTATCACCATACAATGCAAAGGCGAAGAGCCAGCGGTGAACCGCTAGATGGCGCTGTAATGGAAAACGTAAAGCGCAAAATTTCTTATACATCGTCATTTCTACCGTGGATTTCAGGAGGCATGGCTTTTTCCTGATTACTGTACGTCACTGCTCTCCACCTTTGCATTGTATGGTGAAAATGTCTTGTTTAGATGTTTTCTATCACCCTTTAAATTTTTGCCCGTGAATTTCGAAACACCTTGTATATAAACTTTCAGTCTTCTAATTAAGTTGTCAGTACAAGTGAATATACTTGAAATTTACTTGTTAAATTGCATGCGCTTTTAATGTTTCATTGTAATAAATGTTTTTTTTTTTAAATCCAGGGATGATTTTAATTGATGGCAACTGCAGTGCTTCTGATAACGACAGCGTAAGTATTGATTGATATATTTTAATTATACGAAATATCATTATTTATGAAAGAAAACCAGGTAAAAATGTTTCTGCATTATTCTGCTAAGATTAATTTAAAATAAATATCACTAAACGAATTTATAGAGTTTGTTGTGACTATATGAATTTTTTCTTTGAAAAAGAGTTACCGATGCTTATTTTTATTGCAATTTCCCTTTTAAATAATAATTTCGTTTTTATTCTTCAAAGAACATCATTTTTTATTCTTGTATAATATACAAATTATATTTTTGGATATTTTTAATTCATTTGGAAATATCTTGAACTATAAGAATGAACAGCAACAAAATTCAAAAATAATGTTTGTATATTCGGCAAGTTTTATGTTTGCACTTTATTGAACTGTTTATCTTTCTTAGCTTCAATTGACTGCATTTATTTAATTTTAAAATAGCCAACATTTTTTTAAAAGTAAGAGTTCCTTTTCATGAAACGTTACATCAATGCAATCAATTTGAGAATATTCGTTTTAAAATAAAAATTATAAAATTCTAATGAATTTAATTTATACTTAAAAATGTTTGTTTGCATTTTTAATCGGTAGTAGTGCCTAAATAAAAGTAGAATCAATGTATGATCAGTAAAACGAAATTGAGCGTTAAAAAGTTAATAAGGGAGAAATTACTTTCAACATTTTATGCACCTTTTCGCATAAAATCATTGTTAAGGTCTTATGAGCGTAGTCATCGTGTATTACGACAGCAGAACTTCAAATTAAACCCCTTTATTTCTTACTCTCTCATAGAAATCATTCATTTTTTTTTTTTTTTTTTTAGTTTTACATAGAATATGCTAATTCTAAATTTTATCAAGAATCAAGTACTTTAAGAAATTTTTAAATTAAAATAATAGTTTATGCGTAGGTTCATTACTTTTTATGCAATAGATTGCATTTTTTAAATGTATTATTTTCATTTTATTGAGTCATATTTACCTTTCGAACAGATTTGTATTCTTAATAAAAGCACTCTCTCATCGAATTCAAAATAAATGTATTTGAATAAACTGGTTAATTTAAAACCGCTGAATTTTAAATCGAAAATATTTTTGTGTATTTAAATTTATTTAAATAAGATTGATGATGAAAAAAATGACAAATTATTTTGAAATTTGTTTCACTCAAGTAAATTGAAGATTTTAAATTTCTCCTCGCCTTTTAAGCTGAATAGGAATGTGCTACGGTAATTTTCTACAGCGAATTATAATAATGCTTAGTTAGCTATTAAATTATTTTATTTATTTTGAATAATGAAATACAAAATTATATTACTTGAGGTGTTTTCTTTCCAAGTACTTACATTATGTTTTTACAGCTGGAGCGGGCTAAACTTTATATGGAAGCATGTGCCAAACAAGAACTGTTTGCCTCAGTACCACCGCTCAATTTTACTTGCGAAAACAAGATAGCTGGTGGTTACTATGCGGATATCGACACAGGATGTCATATTTTCCACTTGTGTGCACCCAGCAACCTTCAAACTCTGACCGACCATCCTTTCTGCTGTCATCCAGAATTAGTGTTTGACCAACGGTTCCTCGTTTGTGACCGTCCAGAAAATGTCGATTGTCCAGTGTCATACCGGTATTACAGTGATCAGTTTGATGGTCCTGTGAAAGTGCAACAGCGTGAAAACGAAGAGCAACAAGCTAAAAATCGTGCCCGACAATCGAGAGGAAGTGATACTGAAAAGTCTGATTCGGAAGATGATGGGGAAGCTGTAGAGGACGAATCCTCATCACAGATTTCCAGCAACGGAAGTACTGAAATCGATGACCCATTGGTGGAGAACCATGGAAAAGCAGTGACACTCCCACCGGCCTTCCGGCAACGTTGACCAAGTTGTTGATATAATTTATTCGCTTTGCTGATGTTCCCCATGCTTTCATGAAGTTGTTATATTGAAAATTGTTTACATACGTTTTGAAGTTCCTGAAGACTTATGGATGGTTAGAAAACAAGTCATGAACTCCAATTTTAGTACGTGAATACTTTGTGTGCTTGTGATGAAAAATTTAATTATTTCCAGACAATCTAATTTCGTTGAATACAATATAAAAAGTGTTTGTTAGAAATGTATGTTAGAGTGATACACAATATTTGTAATTAATAGAATTATTATTCAAGTGACTGTGGTGCCAAATATCTGTACACAAATTTGATTACATTTTATCTGACTAATTTATTATTTCCTCTGATTTCGTAGTTGTTGTTTTAATAGTCTTAGTAATCTATCTTTTTATTTTTTCATTTTTAGTTTCAAAACTGAATTTTTTATTTTCATAGATTATCTGCATTTAAAAAATGCATGAAAATCTCAAAACGTCTTATTGAATATCAAATTATTTGCTTTAAGTTTGATTAGTAAATATAATTCAAATTGTTCAAAGCACTGAACGTTAAATAAAGTATCATTTTAAATCTAATAAATTGATAATCTAATTTTTCAGTCCTATAAAAAGTTTTCTTTGTCCAGCAAAAGATTATTATATGTTTCATTTATAAGATCTTCGTTCATAATATTAAATGAATATTTAAATTTTTTATTATATGTTACATCGATACACTTAATTAAAAAAAATTAACATTATTAATTAAAATTAAATTTTACTGTTAACATTCTTTGTAGTATACGTATACTGAAGGAAATTCTATCATTGCATAAAGTTTCCACGAATAAATGTATTTTTACATTACAAATTTAACACAAGCATAACACTGGCACCTTATCCTTAAATACATAAGCATTGGCCTAATCACCACAAGTCATTAATTTGTTTAATTTGCAACGTCTCCTTATTATTCATCTCTGCTCTCATCATCTATAATACTAAGTCTAATCATACTAAGTCTAATGCTCTCATCATCTAGTTACTAAGTCTAATCACACAGATATAACAATCAACTTATGAAAAGATAGGTAATTACTTTTATCAGTTTTTTTATATATATTTAAGTCATGGAAATGCTTCCTCTCTACCAACCCTCTCCGCGTTTGTATTTTATTAAATATTAATCTTACAAGTGTGCTAGAGCCTGAGAATACGAACTGTTCCTTTACATATTTCCCATTCCGAGAGATCCTGGATCCATATTCGATAACAATCTAAGAAGAATCATACACGTCAATTATGACTACTCGCTATCAATCATGATCTTCTAACCACAATTCTCTCTTTCTTACTCACGACTGTTATATTCAGATTGACTTCGCTTATATGTATACATATACAAAAATACGTTTCTCCTACTCAATTCATTACATTTTTTATGATCATCTAATTTTCGAAAATCGCATTTCACTTGGTTGGGTCGAGGTTTTATTTTATTCAGTTCAATTTATATAAAGTTTCCAAGATTAGTAAAGAGATAAAGCGTGGATAGCCCCCACGCTACATACTCTTCCCACATGTGAAACGTGATTTATCAATGATTTTAATGTTCCAGGGCGAAATTTCTTTAAGAATTTGGAATAATATAAAAGCTAAAATAACTAAATAAATTAACTTACAACACGCGACTCACTTCTAAACATTTTAGAGTTATAAGTAATGATGATAACTAAAAGTTCAAGTTTATAAATTAATATTAATTTTTTATTTCTTAATGCCTAAACGCGTAAACGATTACTAACTTAGAAAGTTTATTTGAAAAACCAGAACAAGTAAACCCGAGAGAGAGAGAGAGAGATCAATCATCAAAATATATAATTGCAATTTTTTAAAAAGAGATATAGGCCAAAGTTCCAAAGAAAAACCCTTTGGAATCACAAAATCCCATACAGTATCTCTGAATAGACTAGAGTTTGACCTTTTTTTTTTTCTTCTACAATTACTAGAGTTTATTGCGGAAGAAAAAAAAGGTAAATTATAGTAGTCCTCTGTTAATCCTTCACTGTGAGTGAGCACACAATGGAAATTCTATGAGTTCAAAAAAAAGATGTCATCGTCGGTGTGGAAGTTAGAGCTTATCTTTTCTCAGTAAGACATATATCGGCATCCTGTACCCGTGATAGCAAGTAGTTCAGAGAGGTTTATCCCAATTATTTCAGTGGGGAATAACAGCATCAGATTTCAGGAATGACTAGATATAAGGATAAGACTAGATTCTCCTTTCACATCGTGAAAAGTCCAAAGCAGGGTCTTGAGCCCTGAAATTTAAGATGTTTGAGTATTATGCTTTAATAGTTGGATGACCAGAATCATATTGAACACAATATAGATCTTTAATATACATACGTAAGTAGATGATATTCGTGGTTACCCACAATAATATATATATACACTTTATATACACTTTATAACACATCAATCAATAACTCCCGAGACTAACCCAGAGATGGCGCTCGTAGTAAACCAGTAACCAGGTCTCTTCAGAGTACTAACCTTGCTTTGAAAACGTGCCAAAATTTTAAGTCGATCGACCAGAAAACAAATGAGTTATCGAGGTTGGAGTAGCCTTTGTAGTTTGCTTTAAAAAATGGAAAAACCGGAGTTTCGTAGTTCTGACAAAACATTACTTTTAAATGGGTAAAACCACCCGTGCGTCGGAAACAACGGATCTGAAAATCTGACCCCTTGGTCCATCAAAGCAACGATTTGTCGGTGGTCGTTTGAGTTTAAAACGTGGTCGCACCGACACAAATGACGCGGAACTGCCGGTAGATCAGGAAGCCAAGCCACAATCTGAAAACACGTGAGTGAAGGACAAAATTGTAACGAGATCAAAGAAGTTCGTGATTGGCATGATAATGAATACAGATATCATATGGTATTTACCGAAAAGGTTTTGAAGTGAAGTGGTGGTTTTTTCCGAGCGGTGCCAAGATTGTTTTGATGAACAAAAAACAGCAACGAGTCATCGATTCAGAAATGTTTATCGGCATTTTACCGCAAATTCGCGACTGGCGAAAAAAAAAAAAAATTGGGAAAAAAAAAAAAAGATTGAAAAGGTTAACCGATTGTATCAATCTAAAAGCAGGATTGTTCAAAAGGTGTTATGCTGATGAATAAGTTCGGCAAAAAAACGTTGCTTCCAAATGCTAGATCCCTGGAGCTACTGATCCGCCATATATAAAGCGTACATGTAATATATATTGCATACATATACATATACATATAAGCGTATATATATATAAAGTGTATATATATATATATATATATATTATCGTGTATGTTTTGATATTTATAAATATAAACTCGATCAAAGCAAAGAAACTTTAAAAAAATGCGAAATATTGTTTAGACTGTTTTTAGGCAAAGTTTACGTCAGGTTATTAAAATTAGCCTCGATCCATGACTACACCATAAACTGACCAGATAATATATAATATAAATACGCACATAAACATTTGGGAAACACTAATATATGTTGAAATACATAATTTTTCTGTACAACATTTTATAATATATATGTATATATATATATATAAAACAATTGTTAAAATTTAACAAAAGTTTAAATTTAGGAAGTTTAAGCCATAAGTATAATTTCCTATCAGGAAAGAAAAGATAATTTGGTGATTTATAAAAATTTTGAACAAAAGTGGACTTATCAAAAAGAATGAATAAAAGCATCCTGACCTCTTATCACAGATAAATTATATAAAGATATATTTATCTTTGACAATAATCGGGATTCTTCTATTCACAAGTAATTCTTTTAGATAATTGGTGACATATTTTAACATATTGGTTGACAATAATGTCTATCTTAGGCTATTATCCTTTGCGGCTTGACTGTGAGGTTTCATGTTCGGTTTCTTGAAGACGTGGTCAGTTGATTCTCCAGGCCTTTCTCTTGGTGTGGGGATCTGGTGACAACAACAAAGTTTGACATCCTGCAATAAGGTGGTGTTTACGTTAGAAGCCCCTGTTAATTTGTACGATTGTAATACACGATCTATTTTTCTCTGTCCTCGGATCCCATGATTCAGCTGGTTGGAAGACTTTCGGCGAATAGTGATAGCCTTGATCACTTAAATGCGATTCGGCAATGATTGGCCAACTTGATCACTTGAAATATTTCTATCCTGATCAGAGGAGTTGTAATAACTGGAAGGGGATAGAATAATGTTGTCTACAGACTTAATTTAATCGTTTAACAAAATACGAATCAATTTTTTGCAAGTTTTGCGACCTTTCCCTTACAGTTTTTAACTGGATCTTTAATCATTTCATGATGTTATCAAACTTTAATTAAAATGATCGATACCTTCTGTTTGATGAACTTTTAATGCATTTAAAATTATTGTAGGTTGATGGAATTTGTGGTGATTATTGAAATGATGGTTTATGAAATTTTTTGATATTGATGACGATTTGCCTGATATTCGCGGAGAAAAAAGAAATAATCAAAAATGAATACCCAGACGTACTCGTTTTGAAATGAGTATGTTTGTTTCAGATTTGAACGCTTTTTTTTTCGAATGTAACACATTACATGTATTCGAAACAAAACAAAACAAATAGGAAACCAACACTCTCAAAAAATTATTACAGATATAAAGACTGCATAAGTTCCTTTAATATACTGGCTACGTATTTTAAAAATTAGAGCTAAAAAAAAAAAACATGGTTTGCTTAAACTTTTCGCTACCGGAAGGAGAAAAAAGAAGAGCTTCTCTGGGCCCACGGCTTCTTACCGCGGAGTGTCACCCTGGGCCCAGACGATTTTAGATATTAAGCCTAATTCGTGAAAAAAATTCCTCTAAAATCGGCTACTCATTAAAATACTTTGGTTTTTACATATATTATTTAAAATGCATTAAACTTAATATATACAAAAGAAAAAAGATTTAATCGAAAATTCTATGTTTTTACATAAAATAATTACATAAAAATCATATCTTTTAAGAAAATACTAAATATATTTACATTTGTTACATAATTTTGATGGTGTAATGATGTACCATTACATGGAACATATAGATATAAAAAAATAAATCTTATTTTGCAGCATGGTATATTTATAAAAAAAAAAAATTTCAATGCATAGTCCAACGTCACATGTCTTACTCAGGTATTTTGACGCTTCACGCAAGATTTTGAGCAAAGGGCACATCTTCTTCGTCCTTTTTTTTTTTTTTTTACTTTAGTGTCTATGTGCAGATTTGGATTATTTTCACTAACATTACTGTCAGATTCATTCATTAGTTCGCAAACCTCTGTATCAGAAAAAAACTTTCTTTTCGTCATGACTATCGCTACAAATAAAAACCGACCGAATGAAACGAACAGCTGAGAACATCTGCAAACCAAAAGCCCTAACCCCCATAAATTCACCCTCGAACTTCTAAGAAGAAATCGAGAAAGAAAAAAAAAGCAAACCGAGAGCAAGTGCACCCTTTAAATCATGCCATTACATTTAAAGAGCCGCGATGCAACGCTTTCTTTTAACAATTACCCCACTCCTGGTAGCCAGAAGTGAAATCGAAGTCCATATAGCCATGGTCAACACTCCGAATAACCTATCTATATCGATTTCGCGGTATTGTAACGCCATATAGTAACATTAAAAAAATCAAATAAAACGTTATCATCAAGCGTATCTGAATGATACGTTGGGCCGTTGAAGACACTCACAGAGCGTATCAAATGTGATACGCTGGGCTCAGGAGAGCCAACATGAGCGTATCGCATATGATACGCTGAAAGCAAACGGGTTAAATATTTCGAACTATATTTCGTATTTAACACGCTACACGCGTTGAAACACATGAATATTAAAATGAGTACATACAACATTGTGTGTACAATTGAATGTTTCTTTATATTTTTTTTACTATTGATATCTGCAGAAAGATTCTATTATATCTTAAGAATTGTTATTGATCAGTTTGAAAATGATTTTCTGTGAGTAATTATTTGCGCGTTTTACACACTATCCATAATATTACATTCTTTTAATTTGCATAGATCAGTGTTGAAAATTATTTTCATACATGTAAATATTTATATATGACGCTTATATTTTATAGAATAACATTATAGTACTCAAAAAGCAGAGTTATGAAATTTTAAAAGTTTTGAGCCACTTTGATACACTTTTTTATTGATGACTATACAGCGATGATGCTCGACAAGAATACCATTTTTTTTTACTTCATAAGTGTGTAATGTAACTTAAACTGTCTTTTTTAATTGACAGAGAAATTATTATATATTATCTTATTTTAAGATACATATTTGTATTTAACTTATTAAGGTTTTATTATTTTGGAACAGTTGTAGTGGATCAGTTTTTCGTTCTAATAATACTGTGTGGCAATCATAAAATTAGAAATTATACACTCAGAATAAAATGTTTGCAAAAATAGCTTTTATTCCTGATTATTCTTGAATGAATTGAAGTAAATTTCAGATGCTTTATGACAGGAGTAAGATAAACTGCTGTTTGTAGAAAATGCAACACCATGAAGGAATCATCAGAATCAAATGAAATTCGCAGCAAATGTCAATTATAGGATATTATGCAAATTAATAAAGTTTCAGAGCCATCGCGCGTGCGCGGCGCGCGCAGCGCCCTCTGAATTGATGCTGAAAGCGTATAAATAAAGTGCTGTAGCGGGACGTTGAAAAAAGTCTATGATTATTTGTTAGTGGCAAACGTTTAGTGAGACCTGAGTATGCCTCCACGACGGAAGAATAAGAAATTCAAGCAACTTACGGAGTTTGAACGAGGGAGGATAATCGGCCTTCGAGAAGGAGGATTTTCCTATCGCGCAATAGCAGCTCGTATGCAGCGGAACAGTTCCACAGTGATGCGAGTTTGGAAGCAGTGGACCGACGAGCACCGAACAACTCGAAAAACAGGCACTGGACGACAGAAGGTGACGTCAGAGCGCGATGATCGACACCTGCTCCGCATGGCGGTGAATGATCGCACAGCTTCCTCCAGGCAGCTGGCAGCACGTTGGTCTACTGCTACAGGTGTACAATTGTCGGCTTCGTCAATTCGTCGTCGTCTGCTGCGCCGTGGATTGCGTGCAAGGGTGCCTTTATACAGGATTCCCCTCACGGCGAATCATCGACGGCTGCGTCGGCAGTGGGCTCTTGAGCACAGAGACAGGCGAGCTGATTGGCACCAAGTTGTCTTTTCAGATGAATCACGCTTCAATTTGTGGACCCATGATGGCCGTGTTCGTGTTAGACGTTATGCCGGTCAACGCTGCCTTCCTGAGTGTATTATTGAACGACATAGTGGTCGAACACCCGGAGTTATGGTCTGGGGTGCGATTTCGTATCATGGACGATCCAATTTGATACGAATTGAGGGTAATCTCAATAGCAACAGGTACGTCCGTGAAGTGCTACAGCCCGAAGTCGTTCCTTTCCTTCAAGGCATCCCTGGAGCTATCTTTCAGCAGGATAATGCACGCCCACATGTTGCGCGGACTGTTCGAGACTTCTGTTCAGCACAACGCATGCAACTTCTTCCTTGGCCTGCTTATTCACCGGATATGTCGCCTATTGAGCACGTGTGGGATATGGTTGGTCGGCGTCTCGCTCGTGATCCGCGTCCTGCAGTTTCCAAAGACGAACTTTGGTTGCGCATACAAGCGATATGGAATTCTCTTCCTCAAGCAGATATTCAACATCTGTTTGACTCCATGCCACGTCGTATAGCAGCACTTATTGCAGCGCATGGTGGCTGCACCAAATACTGATTTCGGACGCTTAATTTGTTTCTTTTGTTTTGAAAATTTCATCATTTATTTGTATCAGTACAAGTCGTTTCTGCATTAAATTTCATTTGATTCTGATGATTCTTTCATGGTGTTGCATTTTCTACAAACAGCAGTATATTTCAGAACATTTTCTTTAAGAACATGGTTTTAATTTAAACACAAATTTAATGTGTATATTGGAACCAACTTTTCACAATCTAACCAGGCATCCTTCCTATTAAATCTCAAATACTAATCATCATATTATAAGTAATTGACTTGTGTTTCATCTCTATTGTCTCACATAATTTAAGTTACTTGTTTTAAACTCATATGACTTGGCGTTAGGAATCACTACTAATATGTGTTGTAATTCAAAATTTGATTTTTATATAATTAAAGTTTTAACACAGACATTTCATATCTTGGTTTTTTTTTTATAATGTGCCCCAAAAATATTGCAAAAATTTAAATAAATATTTGGTGCAGTATATTCAGATTTTATTCTATGATTTTATTCTAACTTAAGATTTATAGAATGTAAAATTTTCTATTTCCTCAAAATTCTGTTTTTTACCCCCGACTGTATCATTTCTATTCAAATATAATATTGAAAATTAATATTTTAAATATATTTTTAAAAATCAGATTATCACTGATATAAATTTTGGTATGTCTTGTTATTCAGAATAGTCAGAATTTTTTTTGCACTTCATTTTACTTTACAATATATAAGTAAAAAATGTATTTGATTAATAAATATTACTTTGAGAAAAAGAATTTAAAGCTAGCTATTATTGAATTTGAAATTGTACAAAGAATTTACGTATTAACATATGTTTTTCTTAAATACTGTTGGTTCTTTTTTGAAACATTATAATTAATATATGATTAAATTAATTTTGTTTGCAAAACACTTTCAAAAAACTTTTAATTCAAGGTACAAAATAGCAACTGTTTAAATCATAAATCGTTATATAACTGTTACAGCTTAATTATGTATCTTGATTAAAAGAGAAAATGGTTTATTCCAATATTGCTTTATTTTTTAAACAGAATCAGCCTGATAAATATAAAGTGTTTATGTGTAAAAAATACTGTAATTCAGAAGAGATTAATTGCATTTTAACTATTCACATGTATTTTTCAGAGGACTTAGAATAATTACAATACTAGAATAAATATTGGGGCTTTTATTTATTTATTTATTTTTTATTTTATTATTTTTGATCTTGAAATAGGCAAGTTTACAAAATATTTTTGTAGGCAATTAATTTCTTTAAGAGAGTGATTTCATGTAAACTTTATAATACTTTTTTTAAATCAGAAATTACAAAATAAACAAAATCAATTGGCAAAATGAAACACCTTAATCAATTTCAATATTTTTTATTATTCTGTATTCCAAAATTTCTCTACTATATGAGACATTATGTATAAAAATTAAATGTACTTACAAATTAATGCATAATGGATATTTTGCCTTAATTATGAACTGATCCATATTGTTTAAATTAGTTTTATGTTATTGCAAATACGTAATGCAAAATAGCTATGATTTTATATGACCATTCTGCTTTGCTTTAATTGAAAATACTTGTGATATTTCTAAAAAAAAATCTTGTTAAATTGATATTTTCTTATAATCACAAGGAGACAAACTCTGTCCAAGTCAATTTTAATCCACTAACACCAAATAAAAATTCCATATGTGTTTAGTAAAAAAAAACCCTTTAAAATTCCTTGTATAACAAATGTTTTGGGATCTAAATGTGTATAAGTTCATAATTCAAAGCATCAAGAGCTGCTTTGTAGAATGGATGGTTTAACAGACCAAGCAGAAATTCTTACATATAATGCTAACAGGTCAATTGAAAAGTCCCCGGCCTACCATAGTAAAACACGTTTTTTTGGCAAAATTAGTTTTTTTTATTCAACATAATTCCCTTCAAGGGTGGTACACTGATTATAGCGACCCTCCAACTTTTCGATACCATTTTTGTAGTACGATTTGTCCTTTGCTTCAAAATAGGCCTCAGTTTCGGCGATCACTTCTTCATTCGATGAAAATTTCTTCCCAGCGGGCATTCTTTTGAGATCTGAGAACAGGAAATAGTCGCTGGGGGCCAGATCTGGAGAATACGGTGGATGAGGAAGCAATTCGAAGCCCAATTCATGGATTTTTGCCATCGTTTTCACTGACTTGTGACACGGTGCATTGTCTTGGTGAAGCAGCACTTTCTTTTTCTTCAAATGCGGCCGTTTTTCGGCGATTTCGTCCTTCAAACGGTCCAATAACGCTATGTAATAGTCGCTGTTGATGGTCCTTCCTTTTTCAAGGTAGTCAATGAAAATTATTCCATGCGCATCCCAAAATACAGACGCCATAACCTTGCCAGCCGACTGTTGCGTTTTCCCACGCTTTGGAGCGGGTTCATTGTGTGCAGTCCACTCGGATGACTGTCGATTGGACTTCGGAGTGAAATGATGGAGCCATGTTTCATCCATTGTCACATATCGAAGCAAAAACTCGGGTTTATTACACTTGATCATCTTCAAACACTGCTCCGAATCATCACCTCGTCGTGGTTTTTGGTTAAAAGTGAGCTCGCGCGGCACCCACTTTGCACAGAGCTTTCTCATACCCAAATATTCGTGAATGATATGATGTACACGTTCAGTTGATATCTTTAGAGTGTCTGCTATTTCATTCAATTTCAATTTACGGTCATTCAAAATCATTTTGTGGATTTTTTTTTAATGTTTTCGTCGGTAACAACCTTTTTGGGGTGTCCACTGAGGCACCGTCTTCGGTGCTCATTTCATCACGTCTAAACTTAGCATACCAATCCTTGATGGTTGATTTTCCTGGGGCAGTGTCCGGAAACTCGGCATCAAGACAAGTTTTTGCTTCAACTGTATTTTTTCCCTTCAAAAAGCAATATTTTATCAACACGCGAAATTCCTTTTTATCCATTTTTTTCACAATAACAAAAGTTGCTTCACACAAAATGCTATTATTCACAAACTAATGATCCGACAGCTGTCAAATTTATACACGCATCTTTTGAGAGTTAGGGCTAACTAAAAAAACATATGGATTTAACTCTAGTAGCGCCATCTATGTGTCAGGCCGGGGACTTTTCAATCGACCTGTTATAATGGTACAGTACATTTCAAAAATTTAGCTGTATTAATTGATTGTGTAGATGACTTACCTTTTTTTTCGAAAAATTTAAGAATTGTCTTCATAATAACGATGCATAAATAACATATTTATTTGAAACAGCAATGATTGAAAAGCATTTTCACTCATATTTAGTAATTTGACAAAATGTTGTTGATTTGAAAGAAGTAAAAAATATGTTTATTTACATATTAGAACTTCCAATATTTTAAATGATACCTCATTGTACGCTACATTAAAACATAAGCTATGTCATACGAATGGGGATGGTGCAGAACCATAATATGGATTAGATAGCAGTGTTTATAAGTGATTTTTTAAAACTACATGCCTTCATCTGTAGGAGTTAAAAAATTATACTTTTGTTTTAATATTCTTGTGTTCAAAAATATGAATGTTTTATTTCTACATGTCTGATATGTATGTGTATGATATTCAGAATAATTTTTTTCAAAAATATGATTTATTTTAATTTTTCTGTGTACAGCGGATCATTAATTTTTGGTATTAGCTTTGTTATGATGTTAATTCAAAAGGAAATATATTTTAGATGAAAAGAAATGCTGTACACTAAGATTTTTACTATGAAAAATCTATTATTCATCATAATGTTTCCAAGATATTTGCATTAACTTTTTTAAATGACTGAACTTTAAATAAAGCACTCAATTTTCTACATGTATAGGAAACAAACTATATATTTTAACAAAACTATATATTGCTTCTAAAAACATAAACATAATTTTTAATGAATGAATTAGTTCTCGAACTACTAGCTCAAAATTCTTACACATTTGTTTTGAAAAGAATTTAATTCTTGAACCGAATTTATTTTCTTGAATTAAAGATTTATTAAACTACTCGAATTGATTTAAATTTAAGGTATAAGTTCAAAGTACAGTTTATGATCTCATAACAGTTGCATTTTTGTTTCTAAAAGTAACAGTTTTGTTACTCACAGTAAATACATGAATTTTGATTCGAAGTTTAGTAACAAAAAAAACTTCATAAAGTGTGTGTTAAATAATATGTAATATGAAGAAAATAATGCTTGAAAATAAAGAAGCTCTTATTTAAGTCCCTTAAATTTAAATTGATATTTATTTTTCTGTTTAAAATTCATATTCGATACAACAACAGTATCGAAGATAAATTCAAAACATACGCACTTAATTGTTTCTCATATTTGATGCAGTAACAGATTCACAAATAAATGCATGACACACATTTTTCTATTCCACACTCATATTTGATACAGAAATATCTTCAAAATGAGTGTTTGAAGTTTCCATTTCGAGTACGTGAAGTTTCCATTTTGAGTACGTCTCTGTAACTAAAAATGAGTTCATGGGAGTCTTAAATTTGAATACGTTGGGATCGGAGACGTTTTGAATATGGGAAGTATTTAAAAGTGAGCACTTTGAACTGGATTTTGAATACCCGTTTTTCGCTGTGTTGTTTTGCTTATTAGCAGATTTATGGTGCTCCAAAATAGTATGTCCAGCATCATGAGGTCGAAACTAAAGAGAGTGACTTATTTGAATATTGTAACCCATAAGTTAAAGATGTGCTCTGAAAAAAAATCAATATTTTCACTTAAAGGAAAAGTCTAAATAATTGAGGCGGTAATTAATCATCTTAAGAATTTTTGTTATTTAACTCACATACACATCTGTTATTTCTGGAAGAAAAGACACGGCGTTTCCTTGTATAAAACAAACTTTCAATGGGTGCGGCTTTTCTACCGATCGGCTCTTACGTTCAATTAAAAAAATGTTACGTAAGACGTCGCTTGAATCACTTTAGTTCTGCTACCACACTGAAGACCACTCAGTTGGTACCTGCGAACTTTATTGTATACATTCTTTTCCCTTTCAAAGCGGCATTCATGTAGTGAAAAATCAGATTTGTGAAGGATCAGTGATAGTGAACATAGTAATCAGACAGTGAAGAATTAGATTTTGGTCGATTCATAAGATGCACAATTTGCTGTAATTATTTTTGGTAAAAGTGAAATTTCAAATTTTGTTTCATCATTCAATTTAATAACTCGTTGTTACGATTTTTTTTTATAATATAGCATGAATATTTCATATATAGATTTGTTTAATGGGTAAATACGAATACATTTAAGAACTTCTACTATTTTTTCAACATTTCTCACTTATAGTTTACTGTTGAGTTATGGTTTTATATCATTCTTTTTTTTTTAAATTGATAAGTCATATGTCACGACAAAGGTCAAGAATTTGTGACTGCGATGCTTATGGCGATGCTACTCTCAAATTAGAGTTTACGCTGATGAGGCGTGTTTTTCTGTGCAATTGTAGTTTTTTTTCCCCAGCATTTTCGCCCAGTGCTGTTTTTATGCTGATTCAATCTTTCATCTGGAAATTACAGTGTAATTCAAGGTGATTGAGGGCTCTACTCCAACTGGAAGTAACACCATATCTTAAAGTGTCTTTTCTTCCCACGTATAAAGTATTTATTTCTTTCAATTAATTAATTCCGACAAAAAATACTGAAAAGACCAAAAACTCCTTTCAACACTAAATGTGCATATTTTTACTCAGCTCATTTACAAAGTTATTAATCTTTTCTAAGAATTTGTGGTACTGCAATATTAGAAGAAAAGTTATAAAAATTTTGAATAAACCCAGGAAAATATTGGGCAATATATATAAGTCTGTTTAGTTATCTTTCAAGTAAAATTTAAAATATGCATTTGATTTGTTGTCGTTTATACGCATTACCGAAAGATAAAAAAAAAATTATATTTTCCTAGTGAAACAAAAAATTTAGTTCCTGCGGTATGCTGATTCTCTTAAAATTTGTATTTCTGAAAAGAAATAACTATTCTTAATAAATATATTAGAGAACAGAAAGTTATTCAGTAGAATGATTTATCAATTTTAAAATAGAATGTTAATGATAAATGATTAGGATTACCAACTGTACCCTTTAAAAAGTACATGTATTCTTTTGGGGGATAAAAATTTGTGCAATCTCCACCCTTCTTCTTCTTCTTCTTCTTTTTTTTTTTTTTTTTTTTGGCAAAACCATAAAATGGGCTTTTTTTTTACTTAACGACAGAACAGATTTGTGAACAAGAGTTTATAAGATGAATATTAAAAAATTTAATTATTCACCGACGCCCGTGAGTGAATAACCAAATTAATAATACATTTCATGTTAGACCTATCGATATTTGCAGCAATATAAAGATTTCTATTCTTTTGACATTTGAATTAAAATGTGTGAATAGATTTCAATGAAATAAGTTTAAGTACATGTATAAAAATGTCCACTAACTGAGCAATTAAACAGGAAAAAAATTTGCACAAAATTTGAGTTAGTTGTATCGTTTTTCTTTCAGAAATCAATGTAATATAACGCTACAATAGGTAAGTTAACAGATATTTTTGTGTTCTTTTTATACTTTACACACATTGCCATAGAAATTTGCTCTCCAAGAAGTAAGAGTGTGATTGTTACGAAAAATGGCATGAAGGTACGCGTCTGGCAGATATGTAAATTATTAGAAATGCAGCAGGATTGCACATTGCATAATGCTACCAAAAGGCGTTGAACTTCAATCTCATTAGATTATAAAACAGTTAAGCAGAGCTCGTTTGCGTGTATTTAATCTGTATCATAGAGATGCTTTTTCACTAGAGATGTCATTACGCCGCCTTCGGTGACAATATGAGCAACTGTCAGACTTCGAAAGGGGAAGAATCAAAGGGATGATGAAAACCGGGTAGTCAGCTCGGCAAGTAGCTCGCTACCTAGGCAGTTCTGACTATACTGTAAGGAAGTGTTGATACCAGTGACTAAGAGAGAGGTCTGTTATACGGAGACCTCAGGCTCAGGGTGCCCTTGACAGACCAATAGTCGAGAAGACCGTCATATCATACGACAAGCACACATAAACGCCAAGTGTCTCATTGTCCACCATCCTTACACAGGCAGCATCTTCACTACAGTCCTCTGTGTCAATCGAACCATTTCCAGTCGCCTGATTGAAGGACAGTTGCTATCACTGCGCCCATTACGTGTACTGCCAATGGCACTCACTCACCGTCGCTTCCGCTAGGAGTGGAGTCGCACTCGAAGGGATTGGACTGCAACCAAATGGAATCATGTCTTTTTTAGCGACGAATGTAGATTCAAATTGGACAGTGGTGACAATCGTGTGCGTCTGCGGAGGCTCCGTGTTGAAAACCTAAATCCTGCCTTCGCTGTATAGCGGTACACCGCTCCCATCACTGATTTTGTTGGTATGAAGTCCCATCATATACAACATACGGCCACCTCTAATATTGATCCGTAGCACCATGATAGCCCAGAAGTACGTTCATGATATTCTTCAGCCACATGTGTTGCCACTCATTGCAGGGCTCCCAGGAGCCATTTTTCAATCAGACAATGTTCGCCGACACAGCAAAGGATTTACCGGATTGCCTCCGCTTCACTTTCACCCTTCCTTGCCCTGCTCGATCCCCAGATTTGTCATCGATAGAGCATATCTGGGATTATTCAGGACGGCAAATTGGATAGCCTACGAGTTTGGTCTGTTTAAGGCACTTTTACAGCAACTGTGGAACGAAATGTTACAGGACATCATACGGGACTTGTATGCCTCAATGCCCGACTGTTTCACATCATGCATTCATGCTACAGGTGGTCCAAAAAAGTACTAAAACCCTCATTCATTTGTAATTTTTCGTTCAATAAATGATCACTTTGCTTTGATTTTGTAATTACTTGCTAACATCAACGTTGTACTTAAGTATGTAAAATTTCGTTTCATTCTGACAACTCTTTCTTGGTGTGGAAATTTTTATGGCAATGAGTGTGTAAGTGTAACGTTAAATAATTATTTTTTTTTTTTTTTGAATAATTACTCTTTTTTATTTTAAGGATAGTTCGGCGCAAATGTAAATGTTCAGATGAGTTGGAGAATATACACCCCGTGTTTAAAAAAAATTAAAAGGGATTATTAAACTCTTTATGACTTTTGCAATATAGTAATATCTATTGGAAATAAAGAAAAATGTGACATAAAGCAACATTTTGTGTCCAGTAAATGTAAAATCAGAATACAACAGGTTGGCGTTTTCCAAAAAGTTTTCCATATTTTGTGAAGAAGCTTGCAAAACTGGAAGGGCAAATATAAGAAGCTTACATTGCTATTATACTATCCAAACTTTCTTTACTACAAAACGCCATCAGAGTTACATATCATGCAATTGTTTATCAAAATTTCATAAATCAAAATTACATAAATACGTGTTTTCCTATTCAGAGATTACGACAAAAGTTTGTTCTGGTCGTACCAAAACACAAAGGCTATTCTTAATAATTTTCTCACGCCTAATTCTGTGTTGATGACTTTGGAAGTGAGTTCCATTTATTGGAGTATGTGCTAATGGATCGAATTTTGGCACAGCAAAATTTTTTTCCTATTTTGATTCATTTATATCGATAAAAATCTATGCATATCCCATAAACTTATAAAAATGATATCAGTTGTAAATGAAAAGATTAAAACTATATCCTGAGTACTAATAACAGTATTAGGAGGAGGAAATTCAAAAGAAAATTGCGCACAGCATTTGGGGAAGATAATTACACCATCTTTAGTAGCATAAATCGGAAAGAAAAAAAATAATGTATTCCAGCTATCAAACATTACACTGGGGGAGGACATCATTGGCATTGATTGTCATGCATAAATTGAATAATTGTGTGCAACGTGACTTAAATGAGTTACCCATGTACATTTTTTTCGATTTACACTGTAAGAACTGAAGCATTGTAAGAGTTCTGTAATATTGTTGAAATAGACAAAAATCATCTCACGAAAACAATATAGTTATCTTTATTTACCATCATTAATAGAATTCTGGAATATATACAGCTCTTAAATCATATTTTTATCTCAAGAGCATACAGTTAGGTTAATTATAAAAGGTTAATTGAAAATGATTTGAATGACACATATTTATGGCTTATATATTTTCTGCAATATGTTTTCCACAGCAAAATAGAGAGCAGGGAAAAGGAAAATAACCATCTTTCGGAAATGGCAAAAATCCTACATTCAATTAAACCAATTTAACTAATCGAAAGGAGCGTAAATTTTTGCCTTACACTCAGGGACGTCTTAAGACTTCTCTTGAGGTCCTGGACCCTTATGAAAAAATAGTCCCCACCTGCGACGCTTTAATCTAATTTGGTGTATATACATGTACAGATCTACTAAAATAACCCACAGTAAAATGAGGTTTTATGTAAATATTCGTTTTCTACATTTTAAATTTGTAAAATCATTAATTAATTCCTCGAAATAGATTGTTAATAATATTTCATTTTCAATACTCATCAAGCTTGAATTATTCAAACGTGATTGAGTCATACAATTTCTCAATTCGTTTTTGACCAGTTTTTAGTTTTGAAAATGAACGCTCACCACTCGCGTCTGTAATAATCATTGATAAGAAAAATTCTCATTGTTATTTCAATATTGGGAAACACTGTGAATAGTCTTTCATGATACATGTATGAATAGAGTATATTGATCCCAATTCCAGTCACCTCATCCAACAACCGTTTTTCATCCTCATCTCCATTAGTAGAATTATAATTTTTTTTATTAATCTTTTTTTTTTTCCATTTCGCCTCTGCTTTTTCTTCAGATTTTCGCCATCAATGATCATATATGACTCGAAATGTTGACATTCCAAGTTCAGTTCATCTCCATTAACGTCTTTATCGTAAAATGTTGATATTTTCTCGCATGCTATTTTAATTTCTGTCTCATCCAAATAAGAATTATTTTCAAAAAATCCAAACATGTCAAAAGGCTCCTCATATTTTTTACTACGCGTTTGTATATTGTAAATTAGAGAGTCGATTATTGGTAAAAAGGTTTCTATTGTAAATTTCTGGCTGTGGCTGTTTTCAAACGTTGTGTCGGTGTCTCTATTTTCTTCAAGGAAAATTACCCTAACATGGCATTGTCTTATACACTTTTGAACACTTTGATACTCCTTTTTTAAGGACACTTCCTTGGCTTTTGACTCAATAGTCAAAAGATTCTCTTTAGGGTTTTTATACATATCATTAATGATTTTAATAAGTTTAAACCTTCCGAGAAATCCATATTTTTACTATGAAGAAATGGATTTTCTTTGTCAATACGTGTCAAGAGGTCAATCCAAAGGATAGTTTTAAAAAAAGTAGCTTATAATTCATTCATCTTAATGTTTAATTTTTTTGCAGAAAGTCGAGTATCCGCTGCCTGTAATTCATAATCATTAAATATTTAAATATTTAAAAATACTTGCAAACATTTTTAAAAAATCGAAAACCAGAGAAACATTTTTTTCTCTCTTTTTCGAATTCCTTTTATTCCATGCAATTAAAAGCAATTCCCTAGATGTAAGTGGAAAAGTACGAAACTCCATAGGATTACCATTACGCTCGGGATTTCTTGTTGTCGTATCGACGGAAACCTTAAAGATTTTTTTCAATACTAACTGGAGTACCCATTTTCCGCACGAGTGAAATTTTAAAATAAAATAATCAGTTATTAAAAAAATAAAGGACTAGTAAAATTTAAAATAAAGGACGAGTTATTTGAAAGAGAATTGTTATTTTGCTTCTAAAAATAAATACACTGCTACAAAAATCATTATGCCACATCTCACATAATATGCACATAACAATGTGTAGCATTTCGCTTTTTTTTTTTTTTTGGTTCTTTTCAAGAAAAAACAAAAAGAAAACTTGCTCACTAGCTTGTAAATAAAAGGTGTATAAAATTAAAGTATTTTTAATAAATTTCAATTTTCTGTAGGAAAATCTGATTAATTGGTTATACATACACACGCAAATAGAACATTTCTAGTGAGGGTTATTATACACTAAAAGTCTCTTATTTTGTACTGTGTTGGACGAGAATGTCTCCATTTTTGATGTTTACTATTAAGACATTAAATTATTGTACAGACATTTATTTATTTAATTATCAAATCATACTGTACAATTCTTGTTATATTATAGTTTTTCTACATTTATATTACATTACTACAATCAGTAGTAGTGTGATATATTCGTTTTATAAATGTTCTATATAATTGGGTATCAATAATAATAAAAAGAGCAGTCATTTGAATTTTTAAACGAGTAAAATAACGCTTTCCATATCAGAAGCATATAAAAATATTTCTCTGAATTGCAATACATATAGGAAATTCTTTCGGGAGATCATAGTGCATTCAAAATGAAGGAAGCGCGCACTTATACATATTAATCAATATAAAAATATTCTAAAGAGTCTATTGAAATATTTATATATAATTTTATAAGCAGTTAAGAGATTATTTCATGTTGTTCTGAGGGAGAAAGAAGAAAGTTAACAAAAAAAGCAGGATACTATTTTTATAACTCTCTCTATAAAAAAGCAAATACAATTACATATTATTTTACTTTTTTAATGCGATATAAATATTTGTATATTATCATAAATCTCAAATACAATTCAAAAATAAAAATACAATTTCCTTTTGTTGTTTCAAATAAATTAAATTTAAAGGAAGGAATTGCCGATTTAGAACTGTAGATCACTTGTTTCTTTGAAAAAGTGGGATTTCCTTCAGAGTCATTTCCACCCTCTTTTTATTAGCGCTGACGCCTGTTATAAAATGGAGGATTTGTTTTTGTCACTTCTTTGGGGGTTTAAGTGTATCTCTTGTCCATTCATAAGCGATCCTTAACTCATGTGTGCAAATAAATAAAAAATCGCTGGAAGGAGTGTATGTTATGTCTGCAACTGTCCTTGCTCCAGCAGCATTTTTATCAACAAATTGGACATATCTCGATTTTGAAATAAAACTAATATTTTCCCTGATTCTCAGCAAACATTATATATAGAAAAATTTAATACAGAAGTAACTGCCTTCAACCAGTCATGTTTGGGAATAACATTTGACCATTAAAATTATTCTGATCTTGATCTTATAGAGGCCGAGTAGGGAATGAGACGAGCCCCCCGCCTCGAAGGCGAGGCCCTGGGCTCCGGCCCAGTTTGCCCATGTCTTAAGACGTCCCTGCTTACACTGAAATGCAAATGATCAAAAATCCAATAAGAGAATCCAAGAAGCTATGAAACAAGTGTTTATTAGCATTTTTGAACTGGAAATTTTATATCTGTATAAATGGACAACTTTATTTAAAAAATTTGAAATCTTTGATTAGATGATATTAAAAAAGAACCTTTTTGGAGAGCGATATTGGACAATGACGCATATTTAGGAGAAAAAGGACAGCTATTTAATGACTCTTTATTATTTGATCAATCACTAAATTTAAATAATTTTCTTCAAGAAAGGGAACACAGTGCTGAATTTTTAAGGCTTTTGACTGAAAGAGAGAGATTTTAAATAAATAAACTTTTTTTCTGAAAAAAATGCGAACCAATTCTCTTAATTTTAAAAAAAATTGTTCATCATTCTTTGCAATTCCAGCTCATAATGCTAATGTTGAAAGGATCTTTTTAGTATTATAAAATCAATATGGATAGATAACAAAATAAGTTGTTACAAAAGTCAGTGAAAAAGTTGATTATGGTATAGTTACAACTTTAAAAATGTGAACTGTAACTTTTTTTTATTAATTCCGTTCCCCCACCTTCTTTAGAAAAAACTGATTAATGTGCAGTACGATTTTAAAAATATGAACCGGGAATAATTTTATTAATTCTGTTTTAGTCCAAAAATTCTTCGAAAAAAAAAAGAAACAAAGCAAAGTAGGATTTTGTGTAAAATAAAGAGCAAGATAGAAATGTTTTGCATGTATAAAATATTTGTTTTTAAAAATTTTATTTTAGTTTATTCAAAAATTATATTTTGTCTTTTTTACAAGAAGTTGTTTGGTTATGATACAACCTAAATATTTTTTTATAAAATTATGAATGCCCCAATGCGAACTCCTCTGTTAGTATCAGAATTGGTATAATCCAACTAATAATTATATTTAAGTTATAACATCTGAATTCAAAAAAAAAAAAAAAAAAAAAAAAAAAAAAACCACGCAAAGTCGTTACGTACGCAATTTGTAAGAAGTTATATGTTACAAATGTTAAAAAAAACTGAGAATAAGAGCTTATTTGACATAAATCATAGAGGGGCAGTACAAATAGAAAGCTTCATACATTGCTACTTTGGACTACAAATTGGAATGGCAATTTGGACTGCAATTTAGACTTTTTACAAATAGGAAAAAGGTATTAACGAAACACCATATATTCGAAATGTAACACTTCACCATTATGTTTGATTTAACTTTACACATTTCTATTCACTAATTATCTGTCAATATTTTTGATGTCAGTCAATATTTTTCTTTTCCTATTCTTAAATGTTTTAAGCATTTGACCCCGTAACTGGAACGAATTTGACCCAATAATAGGATTATGCAAATATCAGTTTGTCTGATAATGCCACGAAATTTTATCATTTATCTGTTTAATTTTTCCCATCCGCATTTAAAAAAACATATACTTTACAATCAGAAGTAGCAATTTAGGAAAATGAAATGTCGGTAAAATAAAATTGAAGCAGAAAAATGATAATGCGAATATCGCATTAGAAGCAAAATTATGGGTAAGAAAATATAAAATTATGGAGAGTAAAGTAACATTTTTATTTGGTTTGAATTATCTCATTTTGTGTAATTATCCAAAACAATCTTGAGCAACCGTAGTGGTGAAAACATACTATTACAAATAATTCATTTAAAAAATCAGCCAATTGAAATCAACAATTGTGCACTATTCCTATCTAAAATGCTCTGAAGTATGTATTTACTGATTACTCTCCTCCTGCTATAAATAAATTCAAAAAGAAACATCGAAGCTTGACATTTTTAGGAGGCTATGAATTTCATAAGCTCTTTATTTATTATTTTTAAGTTACGTGAAAAATGATTAAACCGGAAATGAATTATTACTTTAGTTGCTGTAAATAATTAAATATAACGTGGTTTAAGTGACGGAATTGGTAAAAGTAGAGTAATATTTAAAAAAAAATAGTGTAAAAAATTAAAAAGAGGGCCTATAATTCTATATGAATCTGTATGAACCCTAAAAGATTCTGTCGCAAAAATACTTGTCGTCCAATGGTAGTCGAAGCACTTCCAACGGATAAGGATACCTTCTGTTTCATTCACAAATAGTAACGATTACTCGATAATAAAGAAATCTGGTTATGTCGGTAAGTACTAATTTGTTTTGATTGGTTGCTGTTATTAGCTCAAAAGGGTTTACCCAAACTTCGCCAAATGCTGTACAAGAAATCAAATGCATCATGTAAATAAATGCTATAAAAATACATATTCTAGATCTATACGAAAGATGAATGAATGAAGCACAAGATTTAGAAGCGAACATTTACACATCTGCTTCGTTTTGCTGTTCACGTGGGACTGCTCGTTTTATCGTCTTCAAATGTGACATGTTTTCAGCAAATTCTTCCTCTATCACGTGCGTAGCACTTATTCACTTACCACGATAGTAATGTCAGTCATTATTGATCACCCCCATCCAAATGTGTTAAAAGGGTCGTCGAGGCATTAGATAAGGATGTAGAGAAAATACGCTCTGTTGGCGCAGTTGCAGTTTAGGTGCAATAAATCAGAGTTTTGACATCATTTAATAACTGTAGAGGAAACTTGGATACATCATTATACACCCGAAACAAAAATATAGTCGAAACAATGGATTTCTAAGGGGGGGGGGGGGGAATTGGTTCCAAAAAAACCTTTTGTAGCTGGAAAAGTGAAGGCGACTGTTTTTTGGGGTAGTTTTATGGAGTTATTTTAATCGATTATCCTCAAACAGGAAAAACCATTACAGGAGCATACTACGTATCATCACTTGATAAGCTAAAGGCAGAAAATGAGGAAAAACGGCCAAATTTGCAGAAAAAAATTTGTTTCACCTAGACAATGCACCGTCTCACACCTCAGGGGGTACCTTAGTGAAAATTCATGAATTACGGTTTGATCTGCTTGATCACCCAACTTACTTACCAAATCTAGCCCTAAGTAATTTCTTTTGTTCCCTAATCTAAAAATTGCTCTCGGAGGACAGAGAGTTTCGTTAAATGAGGAGGCCATGACTAGGTTGGTTTGGACAAGTTGAAGAGATGGGAGCTGTGTGATAGCTGGGAGAAGTGTGGAGTCTTACAAGGAGACTATGTAGAAAAATAAAAATAAATTTAAAGGAAAAATGTCTTGCATCTTTATTAGGTCGGATACTTTTGAGCCCACCTTCGTGTTCTCCAAGCACTATTCAACTCCTCATTCTTGCTCCTTTTATACTAACTTCAACATAACTTATATATCCGTTTTTTTCACTATCACTTCATTACATTTCCTTAGTTTTACTAATTTACTAAGATTCTGTTTCATTTGATTCGGTCGAGGTTTTATTTTTCCTAATTGAATCTAAAGTGTCACTAAGGAAATTAATCAAAATTATTGAGTAGCCCATCGTTATAAAATATCTTTGCCCTTTAGCCAAATATTGACGCAGTAAGAAAACATTTGAAAGTATTGCTTATAAGGTATACGAATACGTTGAAATGGTCAATTTTTACAAAAAATCACATTTTCAGTTTTCTGTTTTCTTGAATATAGCATTTATTTAGCTTTATAAAACTGTTCTTATTTTGTTTCTACATCACTTAAGAGCCAAGATATTAAAGAATTTAGTAAAGCTCAAAAAACCGGAAGTAAGTATTTAAATGACCTTTAAAGTTGTCAAACAGAATTAAAATACCATATTCCTTTTTTATATAGTTTTTGAAAACATTTGATGCAATATTTAAAATAATTATGCATTGTGTTAATGTCTGATGACGTAGAATTTATTGAAATCTGACAATATGTTAATTGTTTTATTTATATACAGCTTGATTTTATGACAACTGTGCTTGTTTAATTGCAAAACAAAATTTATTTTTTGGTTTTAGTATTTTTACAGCTATGGGAAATAACAGAAATAATGTTATTCTCGCAAAAGGCAACTCAAAGGAAATAGGTACTCGAATAATGTTTCAGTTCCAGAGAAGGAAAAAATTGGTACCAATTTAGATATTTCAACTGCGAGTGAAATAAAATTGATGAATTCTTTCACACTTCAGATGTTACAAAAAAATGATGAAAAAATGTTATTTTTAACTTAGGAATTTTCAATCATGTAATTTCTTTATTATATTGTCCTGTATGCTTTGATAGAAGAATTAATGCGATGCAAGAGTCTGTTTTTGGTTTAGCCATGAACATGACTTTAAAATGTGAAAACTGTGACTATTCCTTCTCTTTCTGTTCTTCTGATAAAGTAAACAAATTGCACAATGTTAATATTGCATTTGTTTTTGGTATGAAAGTCATTGATATAGGATATTCTGCGGCCAAAAAACTTTGTTCTGTCATCAATGTAAATGTTCCGTCAAAGAAAGCGTTTGGTTTCCTTGAGAAAAAAACTTGAAGTTAATGCTAGCTACGTAGCATGTACTACGATGAATGAAGCTGCTTTGGAAATTAGAGGTAATGGAAATTATGTTGAATGATCTCAATGTGGAGTGTCGGTTGATGGAACTTGGCAAAGGAGAGGATATTCATCCTAGAATGGATGTGTCTCTGTTATCTCTATAGATACAAGGAAGGTTTTAGAGGTTGAATTCATGTCTAAAGTATGTAGACTTTGAGATTCAAAAAAAAAAAAAAAAAAAAAATTAAGCTCCATTCATAACTGTGCAAAACATACAGGATCTTCTAGTGCTATGGAACCTTTTGGCGTGTATCGTCTTTTTGAACGTTCTGTAGAAATGAGGAAATTGCAATACGTAAACATTTTTGGTGATGGAGATTCAAAAGGGTATGATGCTGTAAAAGATATTTATGGTCAGAATACCGTAACAAAATATGAATGTATAGGACATATACAAAAGCGTGTTGGAACAAGACTAAGAAAATTGAAATTAAAACGTAAAGGGCTTGGAGGACGGGGGAAATTGACGAATATCTTCATCGATAAGTTACAAAATTATTATGGCATATCTATCCGTGACAATGTTAATGATTTAGAAGGTATGCAACGTGCAGTAATTGCGGCATTTTCTCACTGTTGTTCAAATGCAAAGCAACCAATGCATGGCCAATGCCCTGTTGGACTGGAGAGCTGGTGCAAAAATCAACGATCTGTATCACGCAATAAACAAATATACAAGAACAAGCCTAAAGGACTTCCCCAAAATCTGGTTAACATTATCAAACCAATATACATGAAGTTATGCGATAAACACCTATTAGAGAAATGCTAACAAGGAAAAACTCAAAATGCAAACGAGTGTTTCAATGAAATTTGATAGAAATTCATTACAATGCCACAAAAGCTTCTTGTTTTTTGTTGCATTGCTAACAGTGCGATTAGGAGGATATATGGCAGTAATTCAGTTTAATAAGGGATTTCATTGATTATCGGATATATATATATATATATATATATACATATATATATATATATATATATATATATATATATATATATATATAGAAACATTTCAGTGTGCCTATTGGTGTATACATTGAAAGGTTTTGCTGAACTGGATGAAGTTAGAGAGTAACAGAGTCAAAACGACACTCTTTGTCAACGGTAAAAGTTTCCAGAAAAAAAATTAGATTAGCTAAAAAGAAAAAAATGGTTAAAAATGAACAAACAGAAGGTGTAAGCAATAAAACTGGTGAATTTTAAAAAAGTAATTGTGTACACATAAAAAATATATGATAAATTATGCTAAAAATGCATTTTTCTCAAAATCAGTTTTTTTTTTTGCATATTTTGTAAACTCCAAAAATGATAACTCAAAATATTACAGTTAAATTTCTTTGAAACTTGATACTATCTTGCATAATAATGTTTTCTATTGCTTGAATTAAATTAATAATCATAATAAGAATAATTTTTAAATTATGGTCTATTATTTGTATAACAACGTTGTAAAAGATTACAAATTTCTTGTAATAGCTCTTCGACTGACTCTGAAATTTTTATTTATTTAAGTATCCAAGAGATTTTAGTTCAGGCCCTAGATACATCCATAAAGTTTATTTTGATACTAAATTTATATAAAATAGGTAAATAGATTTTCATGTAGCATTTTTGAAATTTTTCTAAACATTTTCTTCAAATTTCTCTATAATTTTGTTAATTTTGTGAAACTTAAGCAATTTATTGCAAATATCAGTTTAACAAAGCCTATTTACATTGAAACTGAAGTTAAAAAGGGTATAATTTTTTCTCTAAATAATGTTTTTTTAAAAAAACGTACTCCGAATCTATTCGTATACCTTAAGTAATTGCTGCTTATAAATGATTTTTTTTAAATGATTTTTTTTATTTGGTAGTTTTTCTTCTTTCAGAATTTGTCATTTTTCATTTGTCATTAAACTTTTTGCGAATGATTTTCAATTATGTAGCTCTTGATTACGATGTTTGACCTAATCGCATACTGTGACGCGTGACAAGGGGTGTGGCAGTCGATAGTTGACCTGAATCTTATCAGAATTCAAAGTAAAAAAATCCCTCTACCGTCTTTTTTATAAATTTTAAATTCTTCCAAATGGTTGGAAGTCTACAAACAGAAAGGCTTATTTTGAGTTTTGACTGCTAAAATGTTTTGAAGAAAGGAAGAATTTCTTTAACTATATATTGATTTATGTTTCGCTTATAATTTCTTCTCTTATATATATTATTAAGAAAAAAGGAAGATGAAAAAGAAAAGTACATAAAAAAATAAGTGCAGAGTAGTACTTCTAGTAAAAGGGACACCTCTATTTAAAGGACAAAATATCTGGTCCCTAATTAGGAGATACTGCTGTATTTTCCATTAAAATGTTGCTGTAATGAATAGCATAATAATGTGCTGTTTTCTAAACATTAATTTCATGTTTATCATCTTTCATTATGAAATTTTACATTATATATAATATTCTTATTTCTTTCTTTCTCAAATTTTCCTTAACATCTTTTTCTTTTTTTGATAAAAATCTGTTTCATACATTTTATACTATGAATACAAGAGTATTAAATGCATAGATTTAGAGCTAATTCCAGACCAAAGGAATTGAAATATGACAAATCGATTAAGTAAACTCAAAACACAGGACAGAAATCTTCACAACACCTAATTTCAACATGTTAAGCTTATTACAATTATACTTTACGAAATAATAATTTAGTATCAAATTCTATTTTGAACGTAAAATATTTTAAGAAATTTCTCATGAACTATATGAAAGTAAATTGCTTTTAATTTTTAAATAACACATTTAAAAACTATGAGTATAAATTAAAATAAATATAGATATTTTTGCACAAGTAATAAACAATTAGAATTAATTCACAAGTCTTTTTGATTATAAAAATATTTTAATTCATTTTCCGGCCAATAGATGGCGAGGAGTTGCAGCTTCGTAAATTTTTGAATTAAATTGGTTATTTTTAGGATTAAATTCAATCATAAAAATGAAAAAAAAATGTTGAATACAAATATTTAAGAATTTGTGTAATTGTTAATTTCTGTTTTATTAGAATAATGGTATACTTCAGATTTAAGTAGATATGGTGGATATAATAGATTTTGCTGCACTGTGTCTCATGAAAAAATCGGCTAATTTATCAGTCAAGTAGAATTGGGTGCAAATAATATGTTCACAACTTCATTTTGAGAGATGCAAATATCGAAGAGAACAGTTGAATGATGAAGGTAAGAACGTAATTCAATTCATGTTTCTTGATCTTAGAAATGTGCTTTAGTACAGTACGTAATCGAATTACATAAAATTGACTTCTAGATTTAAAATAAAATATGATTTGACATTATTTAAATTGATTTACTTATTATAACAATTATTACATGAGTGACATATTGAACTGCACAACACTTTATTTTTTGTAAACTTGCACAAATTAGCGAGACACTTTTTTGTGAATTTAAACTTGGAAAATCCTTGACTGTATCCTAATGAATACTGATCCTCCTTTACTACATTTATGTCGATAAATATTTGCTTACCAATACCAAATTCTGATCTGGTGTATGGATAATTTATAACATCATTTTTTGTTCTCAACTGGTACATATTATCATCGGTCTTTAATAAAACAATAGCTATTATATTTCTGAACGCACTTTCAGATTTGTCCACATCGGAAACCAGTATTGTATTATTATCACCGGCAACAGCAGGAAAGCGTATCACTGAAAGATTTTGTTTGTTTTGTCTTGTTGTGAATCCACTGTGTAAGCCTCCCAAATTATAAGATATTTGTATTTTACTTAGTGGCAACAGGTGGCGCTGCAGTAATAGCGCGCGAAGTAATTGGATCACTCAGCATTCTGATGTTCACGAGCGAGTGACGCCATGTTTTTGTCTTGTTTTCATAGTTAAAAGTGTCTGTAAATAAAATTTCTATAGTTTTTGGCATTTAACGACGTAATAATTGAACCCTGGCGTTTTAAGTATACAACAAGTCTATTGAATTAGGGATTGGCTCGTGCTTCACACTGTGCTGCTATTATATTCAGTTGCACAATTCAAGCAACAGTCTCTATCAAAGCTAGCATCTAAGATAGCTCTACATTTAAAGCAAAGCCTAAATTCTTTTACTTCTAGTTCTTTTTCTTAACCATCACTTCTAAGCTTGAATCTTCATTATGAATTTTCCACCATGTTAATTTGAACGTCACTAGTAACTTTTTCCAAATATTCATACCATTAACACATAACAAAATACACACAAATATAAAAGGAAGAAGCGGTTGGGAAATGTAAATGATTGGTATTTAAGTGCAGGAGGGAGAAACGACATCTAAAGCACTGCATAAAAGAAAAGTCGTGCAGTGGATTTCTCATACGATAAGCCCTTTATAAGGTCAAAGTTTGTTCAGAATATTGTTTTATGCCTATAATATGATTTAAGCAGAAGAAATGCTTACCAGCAAGTGTCGGAATTCGACAGAGGCATGATCATTGCCTATCGAGAGTATGGATTATCTTTCTCTGATATTGCCCATCGTACTTTATTAAAAATAAATAAATATTTGCAATATTTTTCATATATAATCGATTCGTTGGCATTTATTTTGAAATAAAAATTTTAATAAAAACATCTTAGTATGCCATGAGAATTAACGTTTGTATCCACTCTTGTGTATCCACTCGACGTCGATTTTTTTGAAGAATTTCAATATTTGTATGCAGTATATTGCTTTGTATTTTTATTTCCTTATCCTTTTGGCCATGGGAGACCTTCACAGAAAAAGGGGCCATCGATTTCGTTAGCCATGGACGAAAGCACTGACGCTTCTGATACGTCACAATTGGCAATTCTTATATGAGGAATCGATGAACATTATAATATCACGGAAGAAATTGTTGTTTTAGTATCGTTAAAAGACACAACCAAGTCTGTAGATTTATTCGATGCATTAAAAACGACGATGAAATGTTTTCCTCGTCTATGAAAAATTTATCAGCCATCATAACCGATGGAGCCCCTGCCATGGTTAGTGAAAAGGGGGGGGGGACTCGTTAAAATGGTTAATAATGAAGCCGTTGCTGCTGGCAATAAGATCTTGATGGCATATCATTGTGTTGTACAACAAAGCAATTTATGTGGAAAAATTTTAAAAATGGAAAGTGTATTAAGCGTTGTTATAAAACTCATTAACTTTGTAAGGGCAAAAAGACTTAATCAGAGACAATTTAAAGAATTTCTTAAGGTAATGGGCACTGAATTTGTAGATGTTATTTATTATGCAGAAGTAAGATGACTCAGTAAGGGGGAAATGCTTGAAAGATTTTACGATTTGAGAACTGAAATAAAAATATTTATGGAAACAAAAGGGAAACATGTGAATGAATTTGAAGACGAATATTGGATTTTAGATTTAGCTTTTCTAATAGACTTAACAGAACATTTGGATGATTTAAATTTGAGAAACAAGGAAAAAATCAATTTATTAATAATATGTTCCAAACAATAACAGTTTTTGAAAAGAAGTTTAAATTTTGGCACAATCAAATAAAAGTAAAATATTTGACACATTTCAGTACTTTGGCTGTAAATAAGCCTGTGAGTTGCACAAAATATGCTGCATTAATTTTTGATTTAATTCAAGAGTTTGAAAGTAGATTTCAAGATTTTCGAATCTATTTGCTTGTATATCTATATGCTTGTTCAACAAAAGCAAATTCATCCATCTCATTAATTTGAATTTTTTCTATATTTATGAAATCTAAACTAAATGTAACGAAGCTTTTACAAATTTAAAATAAATATGTACCTATACATATCTAATTCAAATTTTAAAAAAATTATAATAAAAAGAAGTTAATTTATTTAAATAAAACTACATAACGTTAATTTTTATTTCAATTAGTTGAAAAAATATTGTATGTAGGTCCTGCAATTTTTTGTTTTGTTTTTGCAATGTGGTCCTCAAACGGTCATAGTTTAGACACCCATGTACAATAAATGTCTTTTTTGTATTTGCTTTCCTTCACGGTGTTGCATTTTTAATGGCCAGTAGTGTAAAACGAGCGAACTAGGTTTCTCATATGAGTGGATGAGAAAAAAAAAAGTAAAAAAGCGTTTTGTTGCAAAGCTCTTTACTTGTCAAAAAAGAGGAAAACCCAAACCAATGTGGTTGAATTGGATTTTAAGGTAACCTGGGAGAAGAAGTGGCAGACAAAGGCAGGCTTTTTTGTAGGAATTTTCAAGAAAAGATCTTGGCACACCCTGGGCTGTTGAATTAAACATTATGATGGAAAAAAATAAATTTAACATGTTTTTTATTATCCTCATTAGAATGTTTACAAAAATATGAATGTTTTAAGTATTCTTCTTTGATAATGTATGATCGACATGAATGAGTGAAGTTTTTGATAAGTTATTTATTTTTATTTCAATTAAGGCTGATTAATTTTTTTTATCAATTTGACTTTCCCCGTATAATCAAAATTCCTCATTATTTTCATTTCTTTTCACATCAGTAACGATCTAAGTGAATGGCTTTTACTTTTAAAACAAATGTAGAGGAAAATTTACTTCAGATGCCTGTGGAGATTAAAATTAATTTAAGAGCAAATCTTTAATTATAAACATTTGTAACGTTCCTCTGCCAGTAATTTTATGTTGCTGGCAGATTTCATCACCAGCAATTTTATCTTGATGGCGAAGAAATTTTATTACAAGTATTGATTTATTAAAATTATTTACATCGAAAAGTTTGAAAGTAAATTAACATTTTTAATTGATTTCCGTATTCAAAAAATAAGTTGTCATCTTTTTAATTCAACACGTAAAAATGAAACTATTTTTTCCATACACTTTATTCTTTATTCCCTTGTTTTTAAAGATAATAATAATTTTAAAAGAAAAAAAAGAAAGGAAAACAGTGTTAATTTTTCCCGTAATTTGAGCGAAAATGAAATGTGCCGGTAAGACAATGACATTTAATGAGTTAATTAGGAAAACTGCGAAAGAATAAAAATAGCTGATCGCCCCAACATTAAGTATATAATTATACATATTTTTTTGAGTATTTAATTATACTTTTGGTATTGTTAAATTTCGGAGAGGCAGATTGAAAGAAAAAATGAATAAATATGTTACAAAGAATATGTTATTCTCAGTGAATTAATGATTTTTTTTATTTACACTGAATTCCGAAAAGTTTACAACCTGAGTGGCATTGTAATATGTAATTAAGTATTATGATGATTAATTATTATGAATATCACAGCAAACACGAGCATATATATATATATATATATATATATATATATAAATTCAGTTAGTGGAAAGAAGACTTCATTGCAGAGCTGGAATAGACACTTGACATGTCTGTCGTCTCGCGTCAGGTAGTAGAGCTACCATCATATAAACTTTTATCGAATATGTGAATAGAGCATTTAAACGAGTTATCTTCGCATAAAAGCCATCTGGTGGTCAAAATTTGTACTATTTTTTTTTTTTTTTTATTGCAGAAATGTATTCCCCATGGTCCATATAGCATATATTCTAAGTTTCATTAAATCTGATAAGCAGAACAGGGTCTACAGGCCTCTGAATAGTGTAACTTTAATGAAAACCACCTGGTATATATATTTATTTATAATGATTTAAATTCAATTTATAATAGTTTCACTGAATAATAATGTAACTTTCTGATATCCCATTCTCTCACTTAAACGTAACGCCTCCATTCTTATTTCCTGATACCATTCCTTTTTAACTTTCATTTATGCAATCATGAAGCGTTTTTAAAACCTGCACAATCAGCTTAATCCCAAACTTCAAAGTAGTAGGAATTATCCCTACTAGATTTTCTGTATACAGCAGCAGTATGCAGTTAAAGTCTTTAAGGATCCTTACACCTATACCACGTGAACAAATTGGAAAATCCCTTGTATATAATGAAACACATGGAAAAATTCTCTCTCTTTCGCTTTGACCGTGCATGTCGAAACCCCGTTGCTTGTAGCCAGAAAATGTTCACAATATAATTCACGAATTCTAATGGGCGTAACTAGTGCTGCGTCATTACCAAGTTTTTGCCTCTCTCTCTTTCTCTAAGTTACTGCGGAATAAACAATTTAGTTAGAACTTGGAGCTTCAATTCATTATATCTAATTAAATAAAAATTTCTAAATCGTTATATATATATATATATGTGTGTGTGTGTGT
>BMAW01102198.1:568874-606699 GCA_019974015.1 Nephila pilipes | reverse complement strand
GTGTGTGTATACGTGTGTGTGTTGCTATTTCGAATACAAGATTGATAATTTGCAAAACAAAGAAAAAACTTTCTTAATTTTTTTTAACAGTAAATGTTGAAAAATACATTTTTCAAAGTGTAAATGAATTTAACAATTCCTTTGGTATCATATTAATGGATTTTATGAGGAAAAGCCATTATCAAAATAAGATAAAATGAATCTCTTGAAAATAAATTTATGATTTATCACCCACATTATTTACTGATGTAACTGGAATTTTCAGAAACTTTTTGACTTTTTTAATATTTTTTTCCTAATTTTCGAAGGGCATTGTAATAGTCAAACCATTAATTTTTCATTTGTTCACATAAATATTTAAATACGATGTATGAATTTATTACAGAC
The DNA here is from genome assembly GCA_019974015.1 of Nephila pilipes. Taxonomy (NCBI): domain Eukaryota; kingdom Metazoa; phylum Arthropoda; class Arachnida; order Araneae; family Nephilidae; genus Nephila; species Nephila pilipes. Next base: position 606,312 of record BMAW01102198.1, on the reverse strand, counting down.
AACTCTAATTATTCCCAAATCCGAATTATTTTAATAACCTTTTTTGAACTAGTTTCTGACCTATTACAATTGGGGGTTTTTGGAAACTCACTGAAAAAACGAGTTCAGAAATAAAACACAAAGATATCCAGTGATAAATGTCAGTTAAAAATACAACTGCGGAAGAATATACCATAGTTTTGACATAATCCTTTTTTGTTTGTTGCTGCTATAAACTCAAACTTTAATTTTAAAAAAACCAAATCTGGGTTAAAAGATAGCAAATTGTTGTTCTCATTTGGTAGATGAAATCCGAAATCAAGTTTTTAAAGAGAAAGAATTTCAAAAATGAAAAGGTAAAGTCTTTCTTTTTAAAAGGAAACTGTTAATAACGAAAGCAATTATTTTATTTTCTTCTTTCTTTTGATAGAAGATATAACATAGAAAGTTTGATATTTACATTTCTTTTATTGGACATCTTTTGAAATATTTAAAGATATAAATTTCAATGATAGCCAATTGAAAAACCATATACCAAAGCAATTTGAATCAAATGCTTCGATTTAGACCAGAGTGGATGATCTTCTTCATTCTAGAAGGTTTCTTTCAGTTTCCAGATTCTGTTTTTCTAATAAAGCAAGATTATTTTATTTCAAGTAAGATATAATCACAATCATTGTATTCCATGCTTTAAGAGCTATGATCTGACAACTAGACTAATTTTTTTACTAAATATAACAGTTCCAATGCTCGAGAAAACCAGATACTCTCACAAAGTGGAGCTGAAAGAATTCTTTTTTTATTAAACTAATCAATTTTTAAATTAAGAACAATAGAAAGCAAACCTTATCTTAAGGTAAATAGTAGATTAATAATCGTTTGTTTCAGTGAATAATAGTATTAACTTGCAGGTCTTCGGGGAACAAAAGGAAAAACCTTACAAAATTATAAATAATGGTGGTTGCAGATATTTTCATTATATGAGCAAGTTAATCTGCTTTTCTCCAACATTAGTATTTCCTATTTCCCTGCGACTAAGAGCATCACAATGCACAAAATTAGTTATTTACGGTTCTTATATTTGAAATGAACGTGTTACAGATAGGGCTAGCACCCACCCACACGATAGTTAAAGTATAAAACATCAATCCTATTCGCCGTACAACTGTAAAGGCAAGCTATAAGATTAATCTGTAACTTTCAAGTTGTAAGTTTGCCTACATTCGAACTAAACATATGAGAGCAAAAGCATGTGAGAGTTATTAAGGCTAATGAGAGGTATGAAGGTTAAAATTCTCAAAAAAATAACCTTAAAATAACCACTTAAAATTTTCTAAGTTTTTCGTTGTGACTTGCATAAAATTAAGACAGTAAAAATATAGTAAAACATTCAAATGGGTATAGGGGTTCCATATGCTCTTCTGGATAGTAATTCTCAGGTCTGCTCCCGGGTTATGAATAAAGAAGCAACAGAGACACTTCAAAAATAGTAAAATCTAACAAATACTTTTACATAATTTAAATGGTTTTATGAAAGTGTTAACACATGAGTAAAGAGAGAGGTCCTTCTGAAAAATGATCTGTTATATATCTATGATTATTTTATTAATCAACAAAAAGTATCAACTGAATTAATATTTGTGGTTAATCTAACTAGCATATATCATCTTAACTGTTTTAATTAAAAAGTAAAATTAAGTTGTAAATAAAAATGGTTATCAAAAACTATTTTCATAATATCTCAGATTGATTTGTTTAATTGTATTTGAGAAATATATTCTGAAAGTTTAAATTAGACATTTTCAAAACTTATAATTTAACTGTACATGTGTGAATAACACGCAATTTTAGTTTAATTTCACTAAAAACTGTATTTAAAGAAGAACATTTTGTATAGAAGTTAAAAATAAAATATCACAAATTCAGTAAATGAATATTTATTTCATAAAATTCTCTTGGCACAAACTATATAGATATATATATCTTTCAAAACAATTACAATTACTCTTCCAGGTATTATCTCTTAAAAGTTTCAGCCAATTGATTTTAAATTAAATCCAATTCGAAATTTTTACACAGCCAAAACTTTGACCAATAACTGTATGTTCTAAAAACGTTTGAATATGCTTTCTTTAATACAAATGTTAGTATCAATTTTAAGCTAAGAAATCAATTTTGTGTTGAGTTAACGTAATGTTTGAAGAAAGTTTTCTTACGAGCGTGTTATATAAGTACATACACCATTTAATGAATGAAATCTGTTTTAACAGATGCTTCGGAAATGAGTTGCAATTATGGACAGTAATACACTTTTATAATTCATAAGCTGTACTTATCGCATCACTAACCTGCATCTCAAGTGCATAATCCAAGCAATGTTTTCACGACATGACTGTTGACCTATTATATTGATTGGTTGATTCAAACTTTGTTATTACAAAGAATTTTTTGTCAATCAGAAGCATCTATTAAATATGAGAATGGAATAAAACGTGCATTTGTTATTTTTGATCAAATTTTTTTAAAAAAATATTATGTTCTTTTACTTTTTTATGGAATTGCCTTGATGATGTTACATACATTTGATATATTTTTTTTAAATTTAAAATATATTAAACAGAAAGGGTGATAATTTGATTCCTTATTAGTTCTTGTAATTGTATAATGTTAGTCTTTTAACAGTTTTCTAGAAAAATGTATGTCTCCTTTCCGATTCGTCAAGGGTCGCTTTACCTAAAATCATAACTAGCATAAAACTACTCCGAAGAAAATATTTGGCCTTTGCACTCCATTATTCGCTATTATCATAATGATACGCATCTAAGATATGAAACTTTTAATCGTTTGATAAATACGAGGAGATGAATTTCAAAATAAATTCCTCCTCGTTATTCTTTGTCAGAAATGATCTTCTTTGATTTAATGAATTTTTTCTTGCTGCTGACTGGTTTCTTAGTAGATTTAGGTTGATTTACCTTTTCGAAGTGGAAAAACGACTGAGTATTTTCACAAATGAACTCTTTCTTTTCTCTACAGGAACCAGTTTCTTGGTCAAAAGCGGTTCCGCTAGCACAACGGACTTTATAGTCGAGAATCCTGTATTTTCCTAAGAGAACGCAAATATGGAATATTTCGCAATTGCTTTCAATATCGGCATATGCACCACCGGGCACTTTACCTTCGCAAGTGAAACTCGTTTCTTGCATGTCTCCTTCAACATCTGAGCTCAATGAATCATTTTCTAAGGGAGGAATGACTGATCGCTTACTCCTTGCATTACTTTCTGCATTTGGGGTTTCATCTTCATAATCATATTCGTATTCGTATTCGTAATTGTAGCTGGCAGTACTAGTGGAGACTACAGATCGGACTGTGGGTCTCGGTGGTATAGCATTAGGTACAGCGGCGTTTTGTGGAGGACGAGCTACTAAGGCAGGTGCTCTGAAAGCTGGACTTGCTGGTCTCACAGGAGCAACAGGAGCTCTTACAGCTTGTGGAGATGGAGGTGTAGTGCGTACTGGGGCTGGGGTAGTTGGAGCTGGACCTTGCTGTCCTCGGAACTGGCTATTTCCAGATCTGAAACGTGTGTTCCTTGAAGGTTGAGCTGGAGCTTGTGTAGGAGGGGGAGGGGGAGGGGGAGTGGCATTCCTGTTCCTGGAAGAGGATGACTGTCTTGGGGGCTGAGCTTGCTGTCGTGGAGGAGGAACATAGTTATCATAATCAGCACCTGCTTCAGAATCACGATTGCCAGGGTCAGGAAGACCATTCACATTCTCATAAAACTTCGTAAGACTGCAATCTACTCGATCGTAAGGAGTACAGACTCTAGTAGCTTGACTGAAAATGGTGCCATTTGGGCAAACGAAACTTATTAGAGACAGCTTGTTGTTCATTCCTGGGATACAGACATGGTACACCTGGCAATGGCTTTCGGGATCAGCATAATATTCTCCTACTTTTTTATCGTCGCAAGAAAAGCTGGTTTTGGGAATTTCGTGCACGTTGATGTTTGGTGCTTGTCTTTTAGTTCTCTGAAAATTTTCGAAAGAAAGTGTTACTTCATATAAAAATACGTTCATAAATACGTTAACTTCAATATACATTTTTACAACGTATGAAAATGATTTAAAACGTTAAGAATACAGCAAAAATAATTTATTTTTTCATAAAGCGAAAGGGTACTTATATATATGTATATATATATGCGAATTAAAACTACATCATATTGTTTCAAGATAAGCCATCAATGAAACTTGAGAAAAAATTTCCCAATTTTGAATTTGAATTGAAGAAAAGATAAAAAAAAATGTATTCATGATTATAAAAATTTTGTATAATGTTTTAAAAAAATAAACAAAAATTTAACTAGTATATTCATATTCTTATTTCTTAAAAATTATTATCAACGTATTTTACATTTCTTCTAGGAGAAAGACTATTAACATACTATAATTTTTGGAGAATAATAAAGATATTATTTATTTAAACAGATTGAAAATAATGTCCTTTCAAAGTAAAGAAACTGAAGACTTACTTCTAGACTACCTTTTGTTCCAACTGTCAAAGCAAAAACTATAAAACCTGAAAAGGATATAGAAGATATTAAAATCAACCGTGAAAGAAAGTTAACACTAATATCAAAGGATTCTGTGTCAAATAAATTGAATAGCTAAATAGTAAGTTAAGTTATTAATTTAACAAATAACACCATTAAATATAAATTTCCTTTTTATATAGTGATTATGTTGTAGAAAATAGACATTCTATTCATAAATATTTGTAATAGTACTAAAAGTGAAAAAAAAAACTATGACTTCTATTATTGTTACAAATATCTATTTTAATGCCTGTCAATACCTATTAGTATACTTTTGGAGAGAGTGTTGTCTTTTATAAATAAAGCTGAATTTCTTTCGTTTATAGACTTATTAATTAATCCCAATTTTTCTGAAATTTTCTATAGGTTATGTTTTTAATTTCAGTTTGATCAATATAGTTATTTACTTTCAACTAAAAATCTAAAAAAAAATTCTACTTTTATTGAAAACCTTTTTTGTCAAAAGCACGTTATACACTTTTATGTACACAATATAAAAAAGTAATACGATGCGAAAAGTTTTATTATAAAATTTCAGAAATGCTACTGTTTCAATTTGAAATACAACACAGTCAATTCCCTTTAGTTTTAAATTGCAAGTTTTTAACATTACACTGGACTTAATTTCATTCAATATCAATCGGATAATAATACAAAGGGTTTCATTTTACTTTGTTATATATATTTTTTGTTATATACATTTGTTTATTTTTGGTTAGGATGGCTGTATCTCAATCTAAATCAATTCGATTTTTCTTTTCGAAAAATTCTTTCGAGTTATTCTTAAAATTAATTGTGTAGCTTTAAAGAAATCAACAACTCATGAATTTTTCTTATGGTCATCAGAATAAAAAAGTTCCATCACTATCAATAATTAATTTAATAACAACTATAATAGTAAATATTATTGATGTCTTAATAATAAATTTTGCCACGAAAATCTTAAGAATATGTTATGAAATTGATATTTTATTTTATATCTCTATGAGTATAACTACATTATTCGCATAAATATTTTACTAACGCTCTTTTTTTTTGTAGAACATTTAATGAGAGGAAAAAAACAATAAAAGGGATTGTAAGGCTCCCATCAATAAAACTAAGTGCAAATGTTCGTATAATGTAAGTTAACGAAAAGAAAAAAAAAAAGTAAAGCTTATTATTTCATCAATTTATAATCTTTTATTACTTTTAAATGATTGGATAGTTTGGTCCATAATATAAAGAACAGAAGAATACCATAAAAAATATATAATATATATAAGTAATTAGTTTTACTATATATGATCAGAAGTTTTATAACTTAAAATTTCTCACAAATTACATTAAGATGGATTTATTATAGCATTTCATTTAATATAAAGGGTCGGAATGTACTTTTTTATGCAGCGTATTTGGTATCACAATATTTGAATTGGATCCTTTTTCTAATAATTTTTCTCAATCAAAATAAAGGTTGTTTTATTTTTATTACACAAAATATTGAAAGAAATTTTCTTCCTTTTAAAGCGGTTATTGAAAAGTATTGTGAAAGCATAAACTTAATTTTGTTCAAAATTTACTTCTTGAAGTAAAATATTCTCTCTTGCTTTTTAAGGTACATTCAGAAGGAAATTTTTTTTTTAATTAGCTTCCGCTCTAAACATAAAATCGTATATCACTGTTGATTATTATTTAAAACTTTATCATCTTTTTTTCGAACCAAAGTTCAGAGGATTAGTACTGTACTCCTTTCAACTAACTTTTCATTTAAACGTACTTTTTACAATGTTTTATTGACAATTTTTGGCCAAATTCTTGCAAAAATTGTTCTCGCGGAATATTAATATATAAACGTGTATGAAGGGTGTAAAAGTCGAAACATTAAAAGGAAACTATTTATTTCACGACGAACCGTAGAAGATTAGCTGCTATATATATTATTTTTTGTGATTTTTTTATATATTGAGTGTTTTTTTGTGAAATCCCATTTTATGCATCTTCCCATCAAGGTCTCTCTGCTGAAGCTTCGCACGTGAATACAAAGTCCGAAAGGAAGCGAGAGAAGTTTTCTTTAAGTGTTTTATTAGAGCGTGTAAGTTATAATCAGGAGATCGCGTATAACGAGCCCTAATGTTCCGTTTAAATGGCATAGAAAGAGGACGTACAAAATCCCACAGCAGCCATAGACAACAAGAACACTCGGCTTAAAAAACACCAAAAAATAGCTCAAGGATAACTACTTGATCATTTGACCTTCCATCTTTACGCATTGGTTTCTTCAGGTATCCTAAACATGCCTATCATACTAATATTATCTCACTAATATTTAACATCTCTCATCATATTCAGTTTCCAAAAGGTATTTTTTTTTCTTTTGGTTCAAGTTGAATGCATTCCAGGATAAATTCGATTTTTGCTGTTTTTCTTTTGAGTTATTAAACAAGATGATTATAGCAGTTTCATGCATCCAAGTTTAGAATTCATAATTTTTTTAAATACATTCAAGATTTCCAGGATTAAGAATGAACGTATTTATTGTCCCACAAAAATGCAATTTTGTACAACAGAATTGATGTTATGATGCTCTAAATCTTAGATATTACATTAAATGCCATTAATTCCTGCGTTTTCTTGTTCACTTTTAAATGTGAGTTTTTAATTATTTCTTTTTCTTCTTTCCAAGCTCAGAGTTCCAGTGGAATTATTCGTAAAGTCACAATACTAAATAGAGTTTCTAATAATTTTTTTTTTTTTTTTTTGTTAAATATACCGTATGTATTTCTGCAAGACTTAACATTTCCAGTATAGCTTTTATGTACAATATTTTAAGACAGGTTGATTAGAAAATTTAAAGAAATGATTTTTGATAATAAAGGAAGCATTCTTGTGTATTATCAAGATACTTAAAATATTTAAGACTTACAATTGTATTATTTATTCTAAACAAAAATAAATTATCAACTTTACTCTGTGAATTGTTTAAATAGTCAACATTGGAAATCTCTATGTTTATTGAAATTTTAACACGTGTGTAACATTATCATTAGAAGTTACGATTCAAACGCGAAAGAGTAGAAAAGTTTCAGTCATACAATGACATCGGATTAATTCGTAAGAAATTGTTTTGCATTAGTACTAATTATTTTTGTGATTTCTTTGAAGAGAAATGGAACGCAGTTTAACAAGCCTAGATCAAGAGAGATCGCTCAAACAAAATGGTAACTGAGGTAAAGCTCAGTATAGTATTCATTGTGTATAATATACATTATTCAAATCCACCAAACAGAAATGAAGTAAGGGAATTGAAGAGAGTCTGGTCTACGATCAGAAATGTTATGTATAGAAACAGGGTAAAAATAATCGCCTGATCTGACTATAAAGTAATCGCTTTCGCGTTAGATCTTAATTGAAGTAGTTTTTTTTTTTTTTTTTTTTTTTTTTTTTTTTTTTTTTTTTTTTTATTAAAGAACATCTTTTTCTTCAAAGACTTGAACAGAATTTGAAATAGAGAAAAATTGTTCATCGAGATCAAATAGAGGAATGGTACAATGTATGAGCAAACTAAGTATTATGGTTTAATCTGACTTTTATAGCCAAAATATTAGATTGATTGATTTTTGGCGATAACACATGATCAACCTCAAAGAAAAAGATAGCTTTTTGCTTTACGAAAGAAGTTAATGAACAGAAATTTTAGGGATAATGTGTTGTAATTTTCATTTGAAAGAGTTAATGTATTCTGGAACTGGCTGGAATAAAAATAACTATCGCTTGAAAAAGATGATCGCCTAAGATCACATTTGAAGATATTCGCAAGTCCTGGAGCTTTTAATGCTGGGTACAACAAGAAAATTATTGTTTTAGACATTCATATAAGTGCAATTAATATAGATTCAAAACTTCAAATTATTTCCATCAGAACGAAATAAATCACCCAAAAAGGTTTTTCTATTGCCGATTACCTGAAGTTAAACGTAAAATGAATATTTCCTTTTGAAAGAACTGAACTGTATTAATAAACGCAAATACATATCTGGGTAAAAATAAATATTGTAATGTTACTCATTAAAACAGTACTCAAATGAAGATAAAACAAATAGGTTAATAAAAATAAAAATTCGATATTTTCTTCCTTTTGTACAAAACTAAAGCACTCAAAAAAAACCTTACATTATATTAAGCGTCTTAATCATCAAAGTATAAATTATTCTAATGCAAATAACGAAAATGCGTATGCAGTAGTAGCAGAGACTTTATAATTCAAAGATGCCCATCTTTTCATTTTTATTCTGCATATTAAAAGTGCGGCTTCATTTTTAATACATAAATCTAGCATTTTACAATTTTTGTATTATTATTTTAATAAGGGAATAAAAAGAAGAAATTGATTCTGGTGTAAAATAATCACTATGAAATTCGCAACAAATATTTTTAAATGTGTATTTTCAGAATGATAATTTTTAAATAAATATTTTATACATGTTTCAATTAAATAAATAGAACTTTGTAAGGTACCTTTTTAAAAATTATAATTGGTTAGATCAAATTGTATCAGCGCTATAACTGTGTTCTTCAGATCAGCTGCAATTAAAATTTTGACCTATCAACGATAATTAATGAATAGCTTAGATCTTGAACTCGCGCAATCGAATTGGCCATGATTTAAATTTAAGGTCGAAGACCATTTAGTTGAATTAGAAATTATTCTTTAATATACTTACAGATCATAAACGGCATTGTCCTATATTTCGACATGATCAGTTTTCAGCAGGGTCAATCTGTCAATAAAATATAGAAGACTTTGACCTACACTGAAAAAAAAAATTTAAAGGTCAATGCTGGAAGAAAATGAATAGTGTTATTGCAATAAAAAATATTAATATTTCAAATATTAAACTACCTAACGCTTTTAGGAAACTTACAGTTGCATTAAATAAATTTAAAAATAACTAAAAATGATTTCTAATTAGAAAATAAAATTTACTTATATTTTTAATTTATATCTTGTTTTTATTGTACTATTTTTTTGCCAAATGTATAATCTTTTCAATACCAAAATGAATGTAAAAATAGATGCGCTAAATTTAATAAAGTATTAATAATTTTAAAAATTGCAAAACAATATATATGTGTGTGTGTGTATCTCTCTCTCTCTGTGTGTGTGAGTATTTCTCTCCCCCCCCTCTCTGTATATAAACAAAAAAATTACTTAAATAGAGTTGAAAATTCATTAAAACCTATTAATGAAGAAAAGAAAGTAAAATATGGAAATAAAGTAATTTAAAATGCTGTTACTAGCTTTGGATAGAAACGCGTAACTAAGCATGTTTTAAGCATTCAAACCTTCCACCACAGCAAATTACTTTATAACTAACAACATGTTAAACTCCAAAATCAATTGGATCCAAAATATAAACAGTTGATAAATTACTTTTGAAAAAAAGGGAATGAATGAAATTATAACTAATGAATGATATTATAATTATAATTAAATGTGTGTTTCAAAACATTATAAACATCGAAAATATTCACAAATTCAATTTTATATATATATATATATATATATATATATATACTGAAAATTTATGAAAGAATAATTTAAAATATTTTAAAAGACAAAAATCCAGAAAGAAATGTAAAAATTAATGAATAAAAAATAAATGAAAATATGGAACCCAGCAAGTCAAAAAGCAATTTCGGGCTGAGGACCGAATAAGCGGGGTTAAACTAGTTTTATGGAACTAACCATCCCCCTTTGCGACTTGGTAGGCTGAATTGGGAAATCCAAAGTACAAAAGAGTTCAATGATTAAAAAATGCAAAAAAGTTCAGCAATAAAATCTACAAAAATAAAATTAATAATTCTAAAAATTATCAACAAATCTAAATATAAAAACTACTTACAAAAATTCAAAGAATTGAAGATTCAAATATGTGAGTAGTAAGACGGAATATTCTTTAAGCTTCAAGATGGATATCACATACTCAAAATGAAAAAAATATACCACGTCATCACCATATAAATTGAAAAAAGATTTAAATCGTTGTTTGGTTGGTAATAAATTGTAAAAGGATGCAAATTATTGATTGGTAATAAGTTGTATGGTAAAGGAGTATAATGGTCCAGAGAGTGAGTAAAAATATAAGCTGTATAAAAGTAAATAAATAAATAAATTCTTCACTGCTAGACCACTAACAAGCCGACTTTGTGGACCTATTGTTGTGTGGTGGAATTGAAAATGGATCATGATTCGCAAAGATGTTTAATATATTTGTGATGCATATTATTTAAGAAATTTATTGGATAATCATGATCTAAACAGTTGCTGAAGAATTTTTTAATGTTATTAAACTTGTCCATTTGATGTGTGGTTAATTTGTTATTACGTAATAAAAAGTTTAATAAAATATTCCTATAAATAGATCTGTGTAGATTGCAATTTTGACTACATGGAATTCGAATCTTTCTCTTTTATCATAAATATTACTAATTAGTCCATTGTCAACAATTTGCAAATCAAGATCCAGAAATTCTACTGTATTAGAACTAAGATTAGTTTTCAATAATTTGAGATAATTAGGGTAAAACGAAACATTTGGTTTAAATTCCTCAGTTTTACCTAAAATAATTAAATCATCTATGTAACGATAAAGAAAGTAAGAATCATTATCAATCTGTTGTAATTCATAAAAATGTAAATAAAAATTGGCCAGACAATTACTAGCTGGACCTCTTTGAGGGAGACCCTGAATTTGCTTACAGAGACTGTGACCAAAAACTATAAAATTCTCTTGTAATACAAGTTTAATAAGAGTATTGAATTTTTCACGTTTTATTGTTTGATTAAAATGATATTTATTGTATAAAATTGCAAGAACCTTAATTAAATCTTGAATATCTATTGAGTTAAAAAGGTCTTCAAAATCATACCCCTGTATAGAGAATACCTCTCGCTCCTTCATGATCTTAACAATTTCAAAACTATTTTTAATAATAGCAGTTTTTTCAATATTATCAATAGATTTTTGAAGAATGGACTGTAAAAGTTTGCCAAATTTAGTGATATAGGTGTTATATCCATTCGTAATACTTCGAAATTTGACAGGATTTTTGTGAAATTTTGGCGTTAAGAAAATATATGGAAATTTAATGTTTGTAAGATGTAAGCCCAACTTCTTCCACATCCACTATATATATATAGTGAATGTGGAAATTATCAATTATTTTACTTCATATTTAATCTTCGTTTTCCTGCCTTACATATTCGCATATGACATTCAATGGTTATTATTTTCTCAGCAAAGATCATCCAAACTTAAGATTCCAATCCTATTTCATTTCCTTTTATGGTTATAGTCTACTATTTCACACGATACCCTCGATCCGAAACGCAATGTAAAGAATGCTGAATTAGCAATAATTTCAATACCTGTGCAATCAAACCCGAAATTACTTAAATCTGGTTTCGGTTTTCTCTGGGGATGGAACAGTGATTTGATAATGGACAAATAAAAAGTTTTAAGTCTTAACATCTGAATGTCTACATAATTATTCCGAACCGTCACACACTCATATATATATGACAGCCAAATTCCGTAAGACTTCTATAAAATTTCATGCAGTAACTAATTGCTAATTGTTCAGAAGATAAAATTTTACATAAATTATCATAAAGTCCTATAGATAATTTTAACAAGAAAACAGTTATATTGAAAATAGTATTGATATTGAAAATTAAGCAAAAGATAAGGAAACTTTCTTCATCCATTGTAATGATTTTAAAATTCTTTTAATTCCATTGACATTGAAGATCTCATAAAAGATCTTAAGACGGTATTTAATATATTTGATACTAATAGATTTATTTTTTGCGAAAATATGTATACTTATCATATATAATTTAGTTCTAAAAGAAAATTATATTACTTTTAGTAATAAAAAATAAAAACAAATAAAATGTGAACTAAAGGTGGGCTGCTTGTAATAATGTTTCTAATATACTCTTACATTTCTACGAATGTAATCATAATGATAATATTTTCTTTATTTAGATCTATTGATGATCTTATATGTTTTTAAAAATAATTATAATAAAGAAGATAAGCCGTACTTATCTTTTTATCCATCTTATATAAAATTATAATTTAAACTAATAATAATACTCTTGAAATTGAATACTTAGATATTTATTTAGAAATTGCTGATACTGAAATTTATAGTAGTATTTATAAGAGAAAAAAATTATTTTTCTTGTACAGAAAGTAACCTTTTTAGAACAGTAGGCTTAGTACATTGATTTTAAGAAATGTTATATTTTACATTACAAAAATTAGTAAATAATTCTTTATATATTCTTGAAACTTTAAATAGATTTCAGAAAATATGACTACAAAAAGTTAAAATACATATAATTTTTATAAAATCGAATAATTTATTTGTTGATAATATAGGAAAGTACTAAAAAATGTATTTTTTTTAATAATAATTTTTGAATATTTTTATTTATTTTTCTTATATAATTGCTTTTAATAATGTTTTAATTTTTATTTATTGTTTATTTCATTGGTTATTTTAATATTATTATGTGTAATTTACTTTTTTCCTGATAATCTTTCTCTTCTCGTAATATACTATAATACACACGAATCTAAAAGGGAAATCAGTAAGTTAAAAGGGGAAGAAAAGGTTTGGAATTAATAAACTATATAGAAAGGAAGATAATATATTAAATTCATAACACGCACACACACACACACACACACACATATATATATATATATATATATATATATATATATATAATTATTAAATAAAAATAATGATGTATACAAAATTATAAATAAACTATTATCTACAGGTATCAAAACCAAATTGAATAGTAACTATTGCAATAATACATTTTAATAACAATTAGATTATAAGAATAATGATACAAAAGGAACAAGAAGAAAAGGAAAATCTGAAATGAAAATATATATGTTTCTGATGATTTAAATTTATTTTTTATATTCTGACGTTCTTTATATTTTAATAATTCTCAATATTCCAAACCTTTTCCTCCTCTTTTAACTGTACTAAACTTATGTTTAGTTTATAAAAAATATCGCGAGACCCATTTTATAGCCGTTGTATTAGCAAAATTTTTCTCCTTCTCCTTACCAAAAAGCGTTCGGCTTGATCTAACACTCTCTTTCTCTGCTGACACTTGCTGGGTGAGCCATACAAACTTGCCCGCTTTACTTCTACATGGCTTGGACATTATAAAATCAAAAAATGCTACATAATCATTCAATGAAATTAAAGATTAATTACTAATGACTACTGCCTTATTCTGATGAACACCAACAATAACATCGCCAAGATGTGTCAAAAGCCGACAGGATAGGTCATTGTGCTGAAACTTCAATGGATTTCAACAGAAACAAAATTTTCAAATCAAATAGTACCATTCTTCACTTACATTTCAAAAAGATTGTGCTGTGGGAAAAAAAGCACTAAGTAACTTCATTCATCTCCTCGAAAGATGTTCTTCTTGAAAAATGCGAACTTTATTCCTGTGTGTTAACCCTTCAAGAATAAAAGTTGTGCCATGAAAGAAAATAAAATTCAAATTTCTCTGCTTAAGCATCGGATTGTGTTATCAATACTTTCGCTTCTACTCTTCAAAAAAAAATATTGTATTATAGAAAGCTTTACAAATTAAGAATACCACCCTGGATCTCCAAAAGAAAAAAACGTGTCCTTCAATAGTGAACTACTACAGTAAAATTTTAAGTGCGTAATTTCTTTTTATTATTCAGAACTCTATATTATAAACTCATTATCGTAATTAGGTTTTAAAAACTGAAAGTGTGATTTGATTTTTTTTTAAAAATCAAAATTATAAATTATAATAATATTTAAAAATCAAAATTGACTATTATAAATTATAAATTAATAAAATTAGTTTTTATATATTATGTTTTGAAATGGTTATTACTATACAAAATTTTGAAATTTTTATTTCTATTATATAATATGAAATATTTTTACTGGTGCAGTTGTAAATAAGAGAGAAATACAAATGTAAACAAGAATGTTCTGTGCATATTGTATAAAATATTTGAACTGTTAATAATTAGTATGTTTTTTCTTATAATGACTTTATATATATATATAAAAAAGTAAGGAATCAATATTAGTAAATGAAAAATAAATCAATGTAAGCGTCGATTCTTATTATTCTCAGACCTCTGTGAGTAAAATGTTCTACCTTAGATTTGTCCATGGAGAAAACTGTGAATAAAACAAAAAGTAATAAAAATACAAAAAATAAAGATTTAGGTTTTGTTTCTTAAGGACAAGTATCATTTGGTTTGTTCACGAGTTTACCATGATTCACCTATTGAAGAATATGATATTATATGTTACCTACAGAAAAATCATTTCAGGCTAGTTCAATGAAATGAGTCTCCATTTGAATACGATAGCTTAATATTTAAAAAAAAAATTCTGTAAGGAACAAATATTTTGCTTTTTTTTTACATAATTTTGATACAATATTTTTACGGAACATACATCTTTTGATGCTGTATTTATATTTAGTGTATTTTCCATGTATAAATAACCTATCAATAGTATCAAGAACAATGTAATTTATCTCAAGAACATTTCAATACATTTTGGATGTTTCAAGAAATTTCGGACATTTCAAGAATCTTAATTTCTCCAAATAGAATAAACTTACAAAAATTCACTCCTATACCATTCTTATAGTTTAAACAGGCTTATGTCAGCACACCTGTATTAATATTTATCATTAAAAGTTTTATTGTTATTGTTCCATGTTTTAAGTACTGTATATGAAATATTTTGAATCTATTTGATACATTTACCTAAATTAGTGTTTTTGAAAAACGTAACACATATCGTGATAAGGAAAAATTCCTCAAAATTTTGAAAATGTGAACTAGGCTATAATGATGTGTCACACATACATTTTTAATTTTATTATTAATGATAGTGATATTGTTGTGTAAAGTTTCATTTCATGTTTGTTTTTATCATATTATTTGAAAATTTGTTGAAAATTTGATACACTTGAATAAAATTTTTGTTGAAAAAATTACTTCATACCATGACCATCAGTCAAAGAATTTTATGGAATTTTAAAAAAATAACAGTTGAGTTTCCATTTTCTCTGGGTTGTCAATATTTTTGGCCAATTTATTGTACGAATTGGGGGTGGGGTAATTGTGATGATAAATTAAATTTATCCTCCCTTTCTTTTCATTTAAATTATTCTTAACGCCTTTTCTTCCATTTTTTAATATCACATATTTTAATAATCATTTTCTTTCCTCTTTTTAATATCACGTGTTATGCGTAGTAAAAATTTCATGAGCTTCATTTTAAAACCGCTGAATTAACAGAATTTGTTTGGGAAACCTTGTTTCCTCCTTAACGTATATAAGCATTTTGCTTAATCTAACACTCATTCTTTCTCCGCTGACATTTTCCGTGTGAGTCAGACAACCTCATATGCTTTATTTCTTCATAGCTTGGGACAATAAATTGGTAAAAAGTTCAATAAAATCAAAAATAAGGATTACTAATAACGTTTGCCTTATTCTGATGAATACAAATACCAATAATAACATCGCCAAGATGCTTCACACACACACACACACACACACACGTGTGTGTGTGAGAGAGAGTTATATAATTATAGATTGGTCGATATTTTTTCATTTTTTTAAACTGAAGTTAGAGTGTTTTGAAATATGTGCTAGAATTTAAGATAGTTTCAGAACTTCTAGCATAAAGTAATGAATATACTACAAAGATCTGTTTATTTTAGTAATAAATGTTAAATTTCATTGTCTAAAAATTGCTGAATGTTTTTAAAAATATGAGTACGTTTTTAATATTTCGTAGTAAATAAATGTTTTTTATATTTTTATGCAGTTGTGGAAATAACTTAATTTTAAAACTATTCAATGGCACGAATTTTCTTATTAATTATTTAAGAGCTCTGCTTAAATTTGTACATTTAAGAAATTTATAATTATTAACGTTTATTTTTCTGAATACTCAAGAAACTACATCAATCCAAATGTTATCTACTTGTTATTTATCAACATATATGAAAACAATATTTTCTTTTGATACATCGATTTACAAACGAGTTCGAGAATATTACTAAGTTCTTTTGATTCAGTTTAATCAATAACGTGTGCTCAGGTATTGTATAAGTTGACTTCGTTACACATCAACGGAAGTCAAGAATTCAAAATCAATTCTCTATGGTAGGAAACTGCAACAACGGATATTCAACCAGCATTTTCTGTTGATTTTCAGCAGTGCTTATTTTACACTTTTAGACACTTGAGATATTCAGTTATTTACTCTTAAAACCTTTTTTCCAGTCTACGAAAATGGGACACATATCTCTTTATAAACCACTCCCTGATTTCACACACAAACACATTACTGTAAGCCATTCAATGGAACGTTTTTAAATAAATAACAATACCGTATAAATACATACCCATGACACATTATTTATAACCGAAACAACAGAAATTTTTTTTTATTTGAATCGAATACAATTTTATTTGACATTCTTTTTTGGGCTATATATTATGAAGTAATATTAAAAACAAACGCCATTCAATGAAAACGGTACGCTCGTCAATGGAGTTAAGCTAAGAGAGTATGCAATAACGAAAAATTAGATCTGATTTTTTTAACATTGTGTTAAATTGTTTTCGATGAAATGTTTTGCATTTTTAAATGCCTATAATTTTTGTAATAATTAGTACCAAAAGCAATTTATTTTCCAAAAAAACCTTATCATTTCACGGTGTGTTATTCATGCATGAATAGTCAGGAAATAGAAAATTATATAAAAACGGGAATAAATGAATAAGTTAGCGTTATATATATGTTCAATGTTATCTGAGTGAAATAATAACAGAAAAAGACGGACAGATATTACACAAAAAAATTTCTGATGCCCAAATTTGAATAAAAGGAGAAAATGCTTGTAGACTTCGTAGTGGAATATATTAAAAGAGTTCTGAACAGCGGATGTCATACAATTGGAAAATTCATCACTTTTCTCGCTTAGAAGGTTCTTTTAAGTCAGTGATAGTCTTAGATTTTACCTCTCATCTAATAACTCTTTATAATTATTTCCCTTCTCATATCGAAGAATAGGGCGTTTTATAAATAAGAGGTTTTGGAAATTGAGCCCTCCCTCCAACCCTCACAAATTATAGATAAGCGTAACATTTTTTTTCTTTCGTGAGAAAACCTAAAACAAAAGAGTATTTAGTACATATTTTAAAAAGATTTGTTATGTTGGTTACAAATTACTTTTGAATCCTGTTTTGAAATATTTCATAAAATGATGAAAAATTTTAACACACATAAAGGGAAAAAAGACTGAGACGTATTCTGATGGAATGAGGAAACCTGAATAATGCCTGTTTGGAAGTAAATTGATTTGTGATTGTAAAATCATGATTACACCTAATTTAACCGCTTCTTTTAATTTGTAAAACTTTTTTTGATTTGTGATATGTATTATGGTCTTTTGTTTCTAACTTTGTTGAAAAATAGCAATTAAGACTTACACACAAGAATTCGAAACGAATTCAACGGTGAAATGTCGACTTGAAAAGATTGATGCCAAAAACACACAAGCATGTTCATACTACTAATAATCTATTGCTTAATTTTGTTGATATCCAAAAACTGTCTTTTTTATCCTATCGACTTTAACTTGAAAGGGATTTTTCATTAGAATGTTCACACCACAATGAGGCTTTATAACATAGAAACTGTTATATAATTTTGTATCTATATTTTATCTTACTTTTTGAAAAGTATTTGAATTTCTACTCAAGATCAATCCGTATTTGGGGAAATACATGTTTATTAAAAACCAAAATGGAGATTAAACTACAATGATCTTCATTAGTTTCCAAAATTATTTAATTATTTCAATCAACTATTCTTATTTCTCTGTTAAATGAATTTCAGAAATCAATTGAAAGGTTTTGTGCAATAGAATTCCTAGGATAATTCCATTTATAAAACAAAGATTTACTTTTACATATGAAATACATAGTATAAAAATAAATGTAGCTTCATAACGTAACAGAATGTTTAGAGACTTTGTTTTAAATAGTCAGTTAAATGTAAATTGAATAATATGTTATGTTACGCTCTTACAGTTTTCGTTAACATGTTAATGTAACACACACGCGCTCACTCGCGCAAATATAATTTAATAATCAGATATGTATACATGTATTAATATTAAATACATAAATCAACTTATTTCGCATTGGAAACAATCAAAAGAGTTGACTTTTTAATTGGAGACCAGTTTCCCATGCATTTTTCTCCTAATCATTCAACAAAACTGAATGACCCTTAAATGGAACAATGTTTGACTTGAAAGAGATATAGCGTATTTTCAAAGGATATCGATAGCCTTTATGGTGCCTTGGAATGTAGGTGGAGCTGGTACGTTTTCTGTAGCTTTGTTAGATAACCGCGTTTTCATTCATATGTTTCCTTTTATCATGTTACCATAAGTACTTTTTACACCTCTCAATTCTTTTGTTGAGAAATTTTCATATCAACTAAATATAAGTGATAGTTATCATCAAAGTAACTATAATCTCTGTTAAATAAAATTACTTGCAGAAGTTAATTAAATCAGTTGAAGAAAACTATCATTCATATATGTGTTATCCACATTAATTCAGTTTACATGTTAGTTTCATTATCTTTATTATTGTTACTGTTCCTTGAAGAAACTATTATACGAGAGTCGTTCAATAAGTTCTTAGAAATTCCAAGAGATGGTGCTCGTAACATCGGAAATTGTTTGTTTTTAGGGAGCGTCGTGACTCACTAGACAGCTGTTTAGGGTCTCAGTTACTCGTATTCGGGATCATGATGCATTTCGCACCTCAAAAATTCATCGTCATAACTTTTCCAGCCGATGAGATCATCCTCGCTTCTTTGTAGCAAATTCACCGAAAGCAATCTATTTTTTTTAAATGTTACTTGGTTTCCGGTGTAAAAAGGTGAATTTATTTATCTATAGAAGGTGACATCTCGATGTGTGTGGCATTGATCCAATTTTTATTTGGCAGTAAATGAATCCCTTATCAAAACTAACTTATCAATGTCAATTTTTTTTCTTTCCCGTTTAACAGATGGTAGCACCTAATAGTGACAATAATTTACCTTAATGATGCCCTCTGCCTTAAAATACAAGTACTTTTTAAACCACCCTTATTAGATATATGGATTTTGAAATATAGACACTTATCAACACATATTACATTAGATTGCATTATCTTAAACGATGTATCTCTAATGTTTCGTTGATTGAGACAATAATTAACCATTATAAATTCGCATGTTCGACCTAGCCTTGTTAAGAGAATCCAATCGATTCTTGAATTATTATTCCAACCTTGTACTATGTAAAATCAAGGATCCTTCATAGCAAGAATGTCAAGTGATGAATATGAAGTTCATAATCCATACTCAGGAGCTTAAAGAGAGTAAATAACATTGCAGCATTCCAGAAATACTTGACATTTCCAGTCATGTTCTCATGTTCAGCCCTCTTTTTATTGATCGAGCCATACAAAGGCTGAGTGGTCTTGAAGTTATTAACCTCACATTCTATCGTAATATTAATGGATCCTCGAGGAACAAGGTGAGAAATGCTGTCAAGGTCTTCCAGGCGTACGAAAAATAAGCTCCTCCCTAGATATTTCTTGAAGGACATTTTGCATGTTACCAAGGCTCACAATGGAGTGGCAGATTTGAACCAATAGTTTGTTTTTATTTATTCACCTGTGCAAACTTTCTTTTCGTAGTCATAATTTGAAGTTAGACCTTTCGATTAGAAAAGGAATAGACGTTTGAGAAAGGATTAAAATATGTATTTGTAAAGATTAATTTTTGTTCAAATGACACAAAAACACTGTAGAACTTGTATATTAAATATTTATTAATTTTTTATATATAATTAAGAAATATGATGTTCAAAAATAAAACATTTTTTAAAGAAAAATGAATTTTTAAACGAAAGTTTAGAAGAGACATCACAGTATAGAATGATTATATTCTCATACTATTAATGACGAAACAGAGTTAATGCTTTTAAGGTATTAATCTAACAAAAATCTTTGACTCTCACAAATTACCATTTCTCAATCCCGTACTTAAGAACTACTACCTAACATTCCAGATTACTGCTATTTTTTCTCAATGGGTATAATAATGACTGAAATAGAAAGCTTGACTTGTTCTTTTCATAAAATACTCGTTGCGATTCACATTATCTTCAATTAAAACGTCAGATAACTTAAAAATTTGGACAGGATATGGTAACAAATTCATTTGCTCTACTGGAAAAGGAAAATAAACTGTTGGCGATGGTCTGAAATCAAAAACAAACTTCTACAACTAAAAGTGAATAAATTGTGTATTTCAAATCAATCAATGCTACTACGTTCAATAATCATCCTTGTCATTCATTATTTCGAGTAGAAATTATATCAGCTTTATTTAAGCTATTGTGTGAAGGAGACATAAAACTGTTAATTAATGAGCGAATTTTTCCCCCTCTAAAATAAGATATCACGAAATATCATTCATTAACATATGATACGAAATAAAAGCCATTAAAAGGCTCGATCTCATTGATATAGAAATATATTTTATTTGTTGAAAATAGGTTTCACAAATATTTTAAAAGCGTGTGTTATTCTTTGGATGTTTAAATAATTCCCACATGTTTATATTTTTGTATGATCTTCGGAGCGTAACATTAAAATATTGTATATTAATCGCTTTAGTTAAAGATAAATGAGTTGCGCGTATTTTTACATCTTTGCTTGACAACATAGCATAAGGATATGTTTTAATTTCCAAAGAATTTTCCACCCTACGTAAAATATAAGACTCTAAGCCGATGCCTTGTTGTTTGAAATAGAATGGAATCACCCATTTCTCAACTCGTATTTTCTCTCATTCGTTAGTGAAAAATTCTTCAAATATTAATCTCTTCGCAATGATTAATTTATAACTATTGATCGTTAGTCCTTTGGCAGACCGGAATATTTTAAAATGGTCTATGTTCATGGCAATTTTTTCGGCAGGTAATAGCTAAATTATTGTAAGTTCCGTTTGACTTCGTTAAAGGAATTTTCATTCACGAGTACTCTCTTTTTCACCCTTTTCAATTAGTGTTTTAAGCATTGAGCTCTTCTTACCCCACAAAATTAAGAAGAAAAGAAAGCTAATTGAACTACCTGTAAAAGTAAGCGGTTTTTTTATTTATTTATTTTATTTTACTCCTTCGTTTTTTTTTTTTACTGATGTCGGGCGTCACTTTCTCCCTCCCCTTTCCCTTTTCACGCGCTACTTTCTTCCGATTCTCAAGAGAAACCAGTCGGTGTTAACCCTGAAACCGGCTTCGATATGTTCCCGGAAGAGGAAAAATCCTATTACGGGTCAGTGGAAGGCTTCATCGCTTTTAGTCTGAAACAAACCTGTCTCAGTTAACCTGTTCTCATTTCTCACTCACCGCCTCAATTAAGCTCCGTTTAAGTGCTTTACCGTGACCCGCCCAGTAGCGAGCACCCGATTTTAACTTAAGGTCCGATAGGGTTCATTAGCGTGATCAGTTAAGCAATGACAACCTACCCTGAGGAATGTGAAACCATTGTTTATATATTGGCTATTAGTACCCTTCTCAGAAAAAATCCAATTGTTAATAAATTTGGAAGTCGTATCGGAAAATTTAGCAAAGCGTATTTGCTCTCCGGTTACAAGAGACTCCGTGTTTGCAACATTTACTACTTCTGGTCGAAGCGATTATGAACGTCAATTTATAGAATTATTCAGATCTAAAAACTAAGAAGCCTTCATATATAAAGCTAAAATTCCTTTATATATACAATAGCACCTTTTGTAAAGGACACCTCCGAATAAGGACACCTCGATTTAACAGACAATTCTATTGAACCCAGTTCCTTTAAATGGTCTATGTATTTACCTCTTATTAAGAAACACTTCTATTTAAGGGTTTAAATATCTGGTGGGTGCCCTTTATTAAGAGGTATTACTGCAATTTTATAGCTTCCAGTATAGCAGTTATGTCTCATTTCTTTAGTGATGGTGTTATGTGTATACACTTGAGTGTTTTTATACTAGTATTCTATGTTTATTCCGGTCATTTTCATCATATTCTTCTCTTCAT
The DNA here is from genome assembly GCA_019974015.1 of Nephila pilipes. Classification (NCBI taxonomy): domain Eukaryota; kingdom Metazoa; phylum Arthropoda; class Arachnida; order Araneae; family Nephilidae; genus Nephila; species Nephila pilipes. The sequence continues at coordinate 583,471 of BMAW01102198.1, read as the reverse complement.
TCTTCAAATTCAAATTAAAAAAGAAATCCTAAAGCGTTTGCTGTGGACTCTTAAAAGTAATTCAATTTCCATCAGTATGGGTGGAATTCGAATTCCAAATGGTCAAAGACATCAGTAATCATTTCTGAACAACGGCAATTTCGTACAGTTGATCTGTTACAGTAAAATATTTATTTTCCATCAGTTTTAGTTAATTTATTTTTAACTCATTCTATATTTACACAAAAACCTTAAAAAGGACTCTTATCTTCTAAATTTCTCGAGACTAGATGAAGAATAATTTACTTCTATATACTCAAAGGTATACATTTCTTTTCTAACATATTGCGCCCAGTATAAAGAAAACTAGATAATATTTCAATTCCATTTATTCGGTTTTTTATAATAAAAGGCTTAATGCCATTGGTAAGTAATATCCATGGTTAAAAGAAGAATTAATGAACACGATTGAGACTTTTTATTAGCCTTTTCATTCGAATATGTATCTTTAATTTCATTATTTCGGTACTCAGATAAAGCGTAATTGGAATTTTAAATGAGTTTTCGCTTTGATCATTCTCTCATTTAGTTCACTATTTTAGATTAATAGAACTTTAAACTAAGACAATTTACCCTCATGCATTTCAATTATTTCTTACGACACTTACAATATATAAGTTGGAATTGTTTTTATACATAAGCTTATTTGCTTTTTAAAACAACTGCTGTTTTTCTTTAACCTTTCTATCTTGTTGAAAAAAACTGCCTGTATGATTCTGTTAGATCCATTTGGGTTTATATATATTTTAGGCCATATATGTAACAAATTTTTTTTGCATAACATTTTTTTTACATTTAATATATTTATTCTCAATCATAATAAACATTTTTATATTTCATTTGTTTTTGTATTTATTAATACATTTTATATCATTTATAATTCCCCTTAAACATTTTTCTTGCTCCCTACCCATCCTTCCGTTCCAATTTCTTGTTTGTAAAAGCGGTGTTAAATATTTAAAATCTTGAGAAATAATAGAATGTTTTAATTACAAATCAATTATACTTTACTTCCATTATCATTGATTATTTTGCTTTACAAACAAGATTTTCAGAACACGTTTACACGCACTTGGTGAAGAAAAGTTAATCAGGAAGCACCTCGTTTGCTTTGGTCGATCTTTGTTTAGACCGCATTCTTTGCAACTTCATCTCTTAAGGGCTCTGATATTTTGTGTTTTTTCGCCTGCTGCAAATTTTTTCTTTATTGTTTTAATTTTTTTCATTCTTATATTTTTGTACGGTTAAGTCAACTGTTTTCCAAGCTATTTCAGTGAAAAGTGTCTTTTCCACTGTTTGTTTTGATTGTTAGAAGATTTTTACCTGCATAGAATCAGAAAACGCATTGATTGTAACCAATTCAAATTTGTTGTAAAATAAATATACTGGGAATATTTTAGTTTCATCTCTGCAAATAAATGTGGCAGCTAATTTATCAGTCGCATATACTCCACCCACACATACTTTTAGTTCCTTCATAATACAAAATTATGTCTAGTATCTTTTCTTTCTCATCTGAAACTTCGGCCACATGGTTCATAATTAAAAGGAGCTTTACCTATGTTTTCTTTTTCGGTTCATATGAAACAAAAATTATATCCAATTGATAATTAAATAATTGGAGAAATATTTCTCTTTCACGCAGAAGCTATATGGAGCATTACATGATATGCAGACCATCCAAAAATGCTAAATTTACTTATAAATATATTTGTATGCAAATATGTGATATACGGCTCTATCAGACCCAGTCAGATTAAAAGTCATTTATTTTGTTGATAAGAAAAAATAATTTTACAAAGCTGAAAACGTTATGAGCTTAACAATTTTATCCATATGAGGAATACTAAAATAAAGATGCCATATTTAAAACCTTTGAAAAGAAAGAGGTTGATCGCACCTATTCAGAGTAAAGAGGTTAAAAAATGTAGCCAATATACAGAATATTCTAAACTAGCTTTAAATGACAAAACTAGCATTCAAACAAAACTGATTAAATTTCAGAATTCTTTTACAGCTTAAAGTTTTCAAATGTTAGATTATTTTAAATTTTGTTGAAAATAATTCAAATTATTATTATACCAAATTTTCTGTTAAACGTGTATTTAAAATGTCACTGTGTTCTATTTTCATTAAACTGCATGATTTTGTATTTTGGTCACTGTGTTCCTTTGGTGTTTAGTAAAAGTGACCGTAGTGGTTAGTAAAAATTAAAAAAAAAATAATAACTTAATTGAATTATTTATTTGTGAAAAGTTTTGTGTCAATATTTAAATTATTTTAATACTTATAATAAACTATCTCTCATTTTATAAACTTACGATCGTAATGGTTATTCAAACAGATAAAAGTCTGTTAATTCATATCATATGATTATTTGTGTTTCTAGATTTGTTCCCGCTGTCTTACAAACTATCTGTTTCAAATGAGTGATTTACTTTGATAGATGGAACTCTAACAAACAAAATATAATCAAATGAAATTTTGATTCAAGTGAAATGGCTTGTTTCACTTTTTAGATTAGGATAAAATCATTTAGTTAATATCTCAATCTTGTATTTACATATTCATTAAATCTCAGACATATAGAAAAGTAAGAGAAAACCATCCAATTACCATTCATGAAATGGAAAGTGTTTGATACACAAATGAATAACCTATCCTTCAAAATGTTTCTCAATTATTGTTCCAAATACTCCTTAATTCTTGTTTTTTTTTAAGCAGCTCCTCGACTGTGTGTTAAATCTTTCACAGTTCTTGTTTTAAATACTTTCTTATTCTTACATAAAAGGCTTCTTTAAAACTATTTCATCATTTTTTTTTCCTGAAAAGCTTTTTGAGTTTCAGTAATATTTCAAATATGAAAGATATGGTGTCAGTAGGGTAACGGACAAGTGGATGTGTTTACCTGCCAAACTGGTATCTGAACCAGGGTGATGTCGCTTACTGGTTTGACCTTTCCTTTGGTCCTGTAAAATAACTAATGATAAAATGCAAAGACCTGATTTCTCTCCTTTCACTAAGATTCACTATTTACGTTAAGGTGGATTCTTGTCAGGAATAGTAAACATGGGTGAAGAGGAGCAAGTGACACAAATTGGGTTCATCGCTCCTATGTACAATTGCACATATCGATCTCCCCAATTTTTTTGTAAAAATTCCAACTATTTGAAATTTTCCTTTTAAATATAGAAAAGAAGAAAGATGCAATGTTTTTTTTTCCAATAATTTAACGAATATAAGCATCCCAATCAAGAATTATTTTTCATAAAGATCTACTATAATTAATTACTCTAGTAATTGATTCATCAACGGTAACTCTGAATTCCAATTGACTACTAAAAAAATAGTTATGATAGTTGAGATGGTTATTTATTTTGCAAAATTGTGTGAATTGAGTTAGAATCCAGTAAATCAAAAAACAAGAAATCGTGCTGAGGCTGACATGGACATGACTACTGACTAGATAAAGCTTATTTCCCCATAGTTAACTTCGCGAGATTCAAAGGAAAACTCGAGAACGATTTGAAATAGGAGCAACCTGATAATTTAAGGTTAAATGAACAATGTCTCAAATGATGAACAAGTCAAATAATTCTTAGGTAAAATCGATCACACTCATTGGCTATATTAATATTATTTTATCAACATCAATCAGTAAGCGTGTTAGAAAATATTTAATCCCTGTTGTTTAGCTAAATCAAGATGTATATTAACAATAAATTTATATGGCCAGCGTTTCAATGATGTTTGCGAAATAAAATTAGAATTGCATAAATCTCGCAAATTTGGCAATCAAAAAATGAATAGGAAAAAGAAAACTTTTCGGTACAAAGTGTGTAAAAATGATAAATGTTGCAAATCGAATCACGTAGCATAAATCTGAAAAATGCCTCTTGTAGAATAGCGTGTTTAATGAAATAGGTATGACATCTTGAGTTTGATCCTTTCTCATTCAGTAAATGGGGCAATTGTTATCTCAAAATTGATATGAAATATTTTGTCGTTTTATCAGTGTTTATGGTATTACTGCATAGTTTGGTCGCTGAAATTAAGAGATCATGCTAATTTGTTAAGAAAAAAGGGAGAAAATAATAAAAAAGCACATTTTTTATCAAAATAAATTCATTTTACGTTTTCGACTTCATCGATTAACGTTCTATTTATAACCATAAGCCACCATTTGAAGCTCTACGTTAAGAAAAAGTTTTCTAAAGTTTTTACTTGATGGAAATGTTTTAACAAACAAAAAAGGTAATTTACATTAAGTAAACATATTACTGATCTATAAAAAATTTCTTATATTTAGATTACTTTTTATCCACAGTGGATTTAATTTCATATTTAATTTTCTTATACACGAAATAATAAAGATAATATGAGTAAAGAACAACATTACTTGGAACTTTGTTTATACAAACTAAAATTTCTTTAATATAATTAAACTGGTATTAATTGTTTTCTTCCGTAAAACATCAAATATGCCGATTATGAATTCAAAAATATTAGAATATTTATTTCCGCAAATATATATTGCAGTAACTTAAGATAACTTTTATCTAAAGAAATTGACAATATCAGATCTTTATAATTACCTTGTCCACAAAAATAATTTTAATAACTTAATTTTTTGCACGTATGATGAATCTTTTTTCCTAACCCATGTTCCATACTTGGAAATAAAAAAATTTAATAGTATAAGATGATCGTTAAATACTTTTAAACTTAATGAGTGTTGATATTTTTTTACAGGAAATGAGATTACATAATATATTTAAAAAGAAGAAAGATGCGTGTAATATTTTAAATGAACTTTAAAAACTTTGATTCGTGTTTACATTGATATAAACTTTCATCAAACCTTATATTACGCATAAATTAATAAAAAATAAGGAAACTAGTACTAAATAAAAATGACATCACTTACACATGGTAGATTTGAAGTGTGATTGCACAATAATTCAGTCGTTATATTCAGTGAACAGTGAATTAAAAAGGAAATTGTTTTTGCCAGTGTATGACAGTGGTTTTTCTATAGATCGATTGTCTATTTCCTTAACATAGTTTGCAAGCCTCAGAGCTAATAAATCTTTCACACACACACACACACACACACACACACACACACACACACATATATATATATATATATATATATTTATATATATATAATTGATTGCCTGAACAAATGTGCAAGAAATATTAACTCCTAACTGTGTTATTTTGCTCCTCTTTATTATAGATTAATTAAATTAACTTCCTTGAAAACTTAAACACAGTTTTAACTCTAAAGAATTCAAATGAATGCCAAAAAAAAAAAAAAAAAAGGAAAAAAAAGAAATTATGGCCCCCTACTTTTTCATGTTTTAACACTAAAATAAGCAAAATATATATTCAATTCATATATTTTAAGAATTATATAATGTAATGTACCAATGATACACACATTTATAACAGGTAATTTAAATAATATTTTTAGAATGTTAAAAACTGCATGATTTTTTCTTACAAAATCTCGAGGAGCAGGTTTAATATCATTCAATAAAAATCTTATATGATAGAAGTTCATCTTATAATTGTTTCTCAAATAAATAAGAAATCGTTATACAAACTATGTATAAAACTTTTTTTAAATAATCTTCATTTATATGTTTCCATTGCATATATATATATAATTTCAATGAGAACTATGTAACCTAAGTTCAAGAATTATGATTTTATCAATATTGTTATTCGATTTCATTTCTTAAAAAAAGATTTTGATATTTTTATGCTTCATTTTAAGTACTTTACACATTAACATTATCGAGTGCTTCTAATTCTAATTTTCAACGGTTGTATGATTAAAAATAATTCACTATATGTATAAAACAGTATTTTATATTTGACACAGAAATATTACTATATAGTTATATTTTGAAAGCATCTTCATTAAAAGCAGTCGCTCTTACAATATCAAGAACAAAAATTTTTTTAATAGATTACTAACTGTAACAGTTTATCCTATTCAATTCTCATTACAAGGATGAAAATAGGAAAAAGTTAATGTTAAGTTCACTGCTAAATAACAAGAATTTTTCTGTTTTTTTTCCTCTCTCTCTCTATAGTTATATATGAACAAAACACAAATAGTGCAAATTACAACGTATAACAATCTAAGAATATCTAACACAAAATGAATACTATTAATAGATAAAAAAAATTAATATTTAAAGAAGTCATTAAAAACTAATTGATGTTATAAAGAATCAGGTAAAAAATATTTTATATTATAATTAAACAATCTAAAATTTAAAACCTAAAAACCAGAAATAAAAAAAATCTATTAAAGAACCAGAAAAATTTTAAGAGAAAGCCAAGGGAAAGAAAAGCAAAGATTTAGAATAATGGAAATAATATAATTAATACAATTCCATATTTTGGAATGGAGTGGAATACATATATATATATATAACCTTTCCTACTCATATATATATATATATATATATATATATATATATATATCATTCCACTGTTTTCTCGCTTTACTGTTTAAAAAAGGTTATTTTATTTATTTCTCTTGTATTATTATTTCAAAGGATATTCCGGTAATGATACGAAAATTGATTTACATATTTTATCTAAGATCTTACAATTTATTTTAATGTTAATAAATAAATTTTAAAACACTTTTTAAATTAAAGGAAAATATATTCTAATGAATAATGTATATAAAATATAAATATTATCTATGATATTCATAGATTCATTTAAAAGGATTTCCTTTTGTTACAGAAAATTAAAAAAATAATATTTACGAGCTTTCTTATGATATTAGGAATTGAACTAAAATGGTATCAAATGTTGAGGAAATTAATAAATTTTATATGCAGTTGAAACTGAACCTAAAAAATCTAAACGAAAGATGTGAATGTTGTGTACCTTCAGAAAGTAAAACCGAAGATTTGTACTACTAGCTTTCTTAAAGGAGTACTTATTTCCCAAATAAAATGGCTTAAAAATTGATCTCGGAGCTGAAAAAGTATGTCTCAGTCAGATATTAATTATGTTCAAGAATTAAGCGCTATATGGCTCAAAACTATTTTTTGGAAAGTAAAAAAGTATTACGAAAGAATGAACTAAAAATTTAATCAAAATCTTCTATTAATAGAATAACAATAGAAAAAAAAGAAGTATTCAATGTCAATTGATGACTTATACCCATTGTATTTTGTACATTGATTGCTCTCTTAATTCGAACAATCAATCGGCTGAATCGTATTAACAAAAGTGCTACTTACCTCGAGTACGCCTTGGTAATAAATCCGAAAGCGATATTGAATGCCTATCTGGACTTGATGAATGAACCGGCGCTTGCAAAAAGACGAGAAATTAGATCGTTCAAAGTCTTATAAAGATCCTTAAAGTAGGTCAGTCCCACCTTCTTTCGAACCAGCAACGCGTTCAACTCTTTCTTGACTTGGTGAACCTTACCGTGGAGTGCAACTATGCGCAGGAAGTCAAATGCCAGGAAAGAAAAGATACGGTTCATTATTACACTGAAAAGGCATTTGTCAGATTCTGGTGTCCTTTAGAGGCCGAAAACCTTCGAGAATCTGCTCAATGCCACTTCATGCTTGTTAAAAAAAATATTGCAAAAGATGAGAATCGAATTCAGAACTAATTGCAGAATGACCAGAGCCGAAATATTCGACCATCTTGGTACAGATACATGCAGAATGAGCTTCGCATTTCAAATGCCGCTCATTATTTGTAACTGATCTCTTCTCTTAAACCAAAAGGTGTGTTATAAAAAACAAAAGAACTTTTTTTTTTCACTTTGGTCAAAAATCGAATACTACCGAAACTGATTAATCCCTTTTTCGAAATACACCATTTCAATACAATTAGTTTGATTCTTAATTCTAGCCCCAATGCTATCAATATTCTTGAAAAAAGAAGCCTAATTTTAGTTTTGCAAAACGCTCTTCTGTTTTGAATATGTATTACTTGTCCGTTAACGCTGTGCTACTTTATGAATCCAATTACGATATTCTTAAGTTCAAAAAATTGATTAAAACAGAAAATGTAAATTGTACTCGAACAGAAAAAATTCTCAAAAAATAATATTCTTACTTATAATTCGTTATTAAAATTATGCGGTTTCAAACTATTAAGAAGGAAAATCAAGATACAATAAGAAATAAGCTAATAAAGGAAAAACAAATCAATAAAAATAAAATCACGAACTAATTCCAGTTTTATAGGTTAATCATGGAATATTTCACATTTTTAGCTATTTGTATCAAGAACTCTATTTCGTTTTGTACGCACAGGGAATATTTTCTGTGTATACTCATATAAATATTTAAATACTGGAATCCTCTACACATGGAAAATACTAGAACTAGAATTGATTCGAAAGGATTGGAAGATTATTTTTAGTTCTTCAACTTATCATAGATTTCCTTGCATTCTTTTCGATCGTTCATATTTATACTTTTAATATTTATAAACCTTAAAAAAACATCCCCGATATATCAAACGTAAATTACAATGTATCAGCATTGCTATTTTAATAATGTCAGATGTATTTGTTTTTTTATTCATAAAAATGAATATTCTTATAGTTTTCAACCCAAAATTCTTGGAATAACAGACATCAGGGGGAAAAAAACAGTTTCTAGCGTGACTTCAGAAATAGTACTCTTTCCCATTTTTTTTTCCCTTTAATCTCCAGGTGCCATTTCTCTTTTAATAAATCATGTTAAGTGAAAAGAGAGTGGTTTTCTGCCTGCGAGTCATCAGCAATCTCGAAAAAATAAAGAGGTAAGCCTTTGTTTAATCTATTGACGCTCTAAAAAAAAGTTTTATTTTGAGGTGGAAAGTTGTTTGATGTCTCAAATTCTCTGTAGGAGGCAGATAAAAGTGATTTTAACTTCAGGAAATTTCTGAAAGCTGAGAACTATTTCTTCATTACATGACTTTCACTAAAAAGTGAGAATTCAAACCAATTTCTTACATTATTCATATTATTTTGTAAAATAGTATTTTGATACATTTTGGACGAATTGTAGCTCATTGGTTCGAAAATGACGTCATTCGTTATTTTGAGTGTTCAAAAAGTTAGTATTTATCCGATTTTTATCATAGTAAAAAAAAAAATTATGGTTGATTTCAATCAATTAAATTAGGTCTGAATATTTGAATTTCAATGCATAATCACCGTCTACAGCGTTTCGTTGCTAAGCATCCATAGACTATGGGTTTTCTGGAGCATATTCTAATCAAATGATGACTTACTGTATTTGTAGTTGTAAACTGAACCTTAACAAATGAGTTTGAAATCTGCATTAAAATCGAATTGATATTCTTGTCCCGTCACACTAAATGACTCTGAATAGCTGATTATACTTTCCTGTGAATCATTTTCAGAGTATGATTTTTTACAAAAAGTCGAATGATATTGTTTACTTTTTTTTATTTTAAGACTGTTGAACAAACATGAGAATTATTCCAACTAAATCAACCGATTTATTTTTTTAAATGAGTGTTATGATGTTCGGAGTATTTTTTACATTTCTTCGAGTTTTCCTTTACAATCTATTTAAAAAAGTAAAAGAAAGATAAATTAAAGCATGCATTTCACATTTGCCAAAACAAGAAGAAAAAAAAAGAAAGAAATATTAAGCAAAAAGAAATTTTAGTTCACGAACTTTCAGGAAATTAGCATAAAATGATTTGTTATAATTAGACAAAATTCGCAGAAAATCATAAATCTTTCTACTTTAGCTCTTAGGTTTTTTTTGTTACTTTAAAGCTGAATTGCTTTTTATCTTTAGAACGAAAATAAATGTAATCTTCAGTTAATAAGATTCTTTCACTTAAAAATATGAATAATAATGCGATAATTTATAAATAATGAAATAAATATTTCTAAAACCTTATTTTAAGGAAAAGTTGCTATTTCTAACCTAGTGGAATATTTATAAGTCTTATGACGTGATTAATGTGAATTTTTCTATAGAATGCAAGAAATTTTGCGAAGAATTACAAAAGCTTTTAAGATTCTAAGCCCTTCAACTATAGTATTACCAATTGAAATTTTCCTGTTTTTATTCCAGTAAATTTAATTCGCAGTTATAAATTATTGGAAATTTCAGAACCTTACTAAAACTCGATAATAATTTTAAAATATTGTAACTTTTTTTTTAAAATTCGAATATTTAAAGAATAGAGTCAATTAGATTGTGTAAAATCCATGCCCACATCTCAGATTGGTTCATTACCCGATTCGAACATTTTAAGCAAATATGCAAAAATAAAAGGAAAATATAAATATAAAATGCATAACATTAATGTCAGCCTTTTTGAAATTCTAGAGAAACGAATGACAATACACTAATAACAAAGCATACCTGTCTTGTAAGTACGTTTTGAATGTTCGTATACCACATTTGTGTAAGGGTAAACATAATTGATACACTCGTTTCCAACTCTTAGGAGTTTTGTATCATGAAATAAAATTTATTTTGCCTTAATTGAAGCATTTTTTTTTTTTTTTTTTTTACCACTTGAAGCTGAAACCCACCTAAAACGAACTTTATGGCAGTAAGGAAAAATCAATGCGACTTGATTGATTGATTATTTATTAGCATCGCCCTTAGAAGCAGCAAGAGGGCATTGGCGATGGACATTGTAATTTTGAACCATTGTCAAGTGACGAGGAAAACTCAGAGGTGGTATTCCCCATCTCTAAACTTCCACACCACTCTAGTGGAGGACTTCGGTAATTTTTCTGACAAAATATGCTGATCAGAAATCAATGACAGAATGATATGAGTGCTCGATAAACACAAATAATTGGTCGTGATTCATTAGTTCTCAATGTGGGAAGATGTTGAAGGGTTTGTGAACTTGTTTGGAGGGAACGATGGTCATATTTTGGGCGGTAAGGGTGTGATATGAACTAGTTTTGGCATTCGAACTTAATTTTAAGACTTCCAAATAAGCTTATTAAATCCACTATCCAATTTACACCATTTATACAAATAATAAAGTAAACTTACTCAATGACTCTGGAACCAGTAAGTTTCATCCCCTACGTTTTCCAAACATTCTCTTTCTACAACGCCGATAATTGTGTTTCCGTTATGCAAAAAGAAGAAGAAACTTGATATTTTGCATCGGAGGTGATAATTTTGTCTTTGTAAGTATTGACACAAACGCCGATACCAACCAACACAGCGAATGTGCAAGCTGTTTTCCTCGGCTCATTCAAGCCATTTGGCGAATTCTCTTCATCCCGATCAATCGCAGCGCTTGTGTTGAGCGTCCGTCCTTTCAGGATGAATGTTAGATTAGACATGTGTTTCTTGTGTTATTTTTCGTTCGCTTCGTTTCTGCTTTCCCCCTAGTTTCAATTTACTCTCATTGTTTATTGCGAGCACTAAGTACGAACGTTTACTAGGTTTTTTTATAATGAATTATTAATTGTAAGGAATAGTTATCTTTCCCTCATCATATTTTGCTGCCGCATATGATATCGGCTTACAAAAAGAAATGTTATTGATACAAGCCAAGCATTTGAAGTTTTAATTTGTGCAGATTGGTGATTTGTTCAACTGTCGTGGACCTCGCATATACTCATGCGTTTACTTTGTAACAAAGCGTTATCTAATAAGGCAATGCAACCGTATCCTTTACATGAGTATCCGCAAAAAATTAATCCTCACAAACAAATTAAAGATTTGTCGTTTTCACGAACACCAGAGTTGACTGATTTGTTTTATTAACGTCGCACTAGAAGCAACACGAGAGCTATTGGTGACTAACCTCTGAATTCTGAGCCTCGGTCAAGTGACGAGGACAACACCTGAGCTGGCACCCCCTCTCCTAACTTCCAATGCCAACGGGAGGCCTTTGAGCCAAGACAAATTTAACGTGTATCAGCCCTGGCTACACGGTGAGTCTTTAGTGGCACCAAGGCTCGAACCTGCGGTTTGACGAAAAACGCCAGCCACGAGTCTTCTGCCTGCCAACCGCATGGACATCAGGGTCTAAAGCTTATAAGTAACATCATTTCAAAAATGCGACGATGGTTTGATAACCTCTTATAATATATCCAAATTAACTGTTAAATCTGAGAAAGCTCATATAATCGGCGAATACATGATACAGTCAAGGAAGTTTTAGAAACGGTTTTACACTATCCAGTTGTGTCCAATGTAATCAAAAATATCCCATTAAGCAACAATACAGTGAGATAACGAATTGGTGAGATGGCTGAAGACGTTGAAGTTTTTTTATGCAAACTTTTCATGTCCACCGAAGTTGATGAATCAATCTTTCTAAGTAAAGAGGTTTTACTATTGGCGTACGTCCCGTTTGTGAAGGAAGGAAAAATTATTTAAGAGATATGTTTTGAAATAAGCTTCAATGCAACTATTAAACATGAATCTGCTTTTAATACTGTTAAATATTATTTTAAAGAGAAAAATATTCATCTTGACAACCTAATATCTGTAGCCGCTGTCGTCATCGTGGGTTCACCTTCCTTTTAAAGAGAGAGGTAACAGGTATCTTAACTGTTCACTGCATGATTCGCAGATAGAAGGTAGTGTCAAAAAACTGCGGTGACATTGTATCAGTAATTACAATATGTTACCTTTGCTGTGAACAAAATTCACAGCAATGCTCTCAACGGTCAATTTTTCGGATAGCTGTGCAAGTGAGGAAAAAATTAATCACTTATTTGTATATAACGAGGTTCGCTGGCTCTCCAAAGGCGCATGTCTCAGTCATTTCTGGAATCTTTTCGACTCTGTGCTTCAATTTCTTGAAGATATGGATATAGCTCTCAGAGCTACCATTTAAGATGGATGTTACTTATATGATTGATTTATTCGTAAAATTCAATGAAATTAATTTACAGCTTCAAGGCGAATAGAAACAGAATTTTTGTCGCAACGACTTCAGTCAGTTTCCAATCGTGTTGGATGAGCATATGAACAGAAAAATCTTTTTCGATGATACGCAAGTTTATTGTTAACATCTTGAGTCTTTGCACAAGTACTTTTCTAAGCAGTTTAAGGATATTTTGTCCTTGGAAGTTCCTCAGGAAGTCATGAACCCTTTTGTGAATATTGAGAAATCAAATGCTCAGATTAAAGATAATTGTTGAGCTTTCAATTTATGAAACTTTGAAAGCCAGTATTCAGAATGGTGATCGCCTCATAGAATTTTGGAATCAGGATAACTTCAGTCATCTCTACCCTGGACTGTAGATTATCATCAAAAAATTAGTTACTTTCCCTTCCTCCTTCCTCATCCAAAGAGGATTAAGTGATATGAAGGATCTAGTTACAAAAAAAAAAAAAAAAAGAGAGAGAGAGAGAGAGAGAGAGAGAGAGATCCCAAATTATGCAAAGAGGAGATTTACGCCTTCAATTCATTAAAAATATTGAGTCAAACATTAAAAAAATATACTTTGATCTTCAAACACAGCCATCCCACCAACTGTATATAATTGGTTCATTGGGGCAACTTTTTAGTGTAATTTTTTCCTGTTTTTTTTTTATTTATTTATTTAATTAACAACTTTAAATGAAACTCTTTTTAAACAGGTTTTTTGCATTAGTCATTTTAATTTTTTTAAAAAAACTGTAATAACCTGCTGGGACAAAAGTCTCGAGTTGAACCCAAAAATAAAGTTAGTCTGTAAGTCTATTGAAGAAAATTACTTAAACATTTTGTCTCTTATAGTTCAGTACCCCTTTCCCCATACCTTAAATTACGGAATTTATCAGGGGAGCGGTGAAAATATTTTCACTCCTTAGAGGAGCAATAGCTCTAAAAACATTAAGAGAATCTCTGCTATAGAAAAATAAAATACACTTATAAAAATGGATTACTTGAAACGTAAAATTACGTAAAAAAAAGTTCAGTTATTTTTCAAAGTATGCACTTCTGATTCTGTCTCTTATTAAAAACCAATTTATAAATTAAACTCAACCAAACTAATAGTTTTTAATATTTTTCATTTGAAATAAAAAAAAAAAAAATGCTAACAGCAAAACGCTAAACATTGTTTTCTTTCCGCTGCAGCGAGTTAGCAATTTATTCGAATGCATTCAAGAAAAAAAGTGATCTAAATAACAGATGCTACGTTTTCTTATGAGTATGTTTAACTTTTATTATTTGTGCGAGAAACACCATTATATGCTTAAAAAGAAGTAATTTCGAGCAAGTGGCTTGTCCAACTAAATCAATGCAAAATAAAGGTATTGTTAAAACTGAATAAAAATAAATAAAATCATTATGAATAAAATTTTACGAAATATTTTTCTTTTATGTTCAAAAACATAAGTCCCTCTCATCCTAAGGTATCGTATACATTTTGTATAATTAGGCTTAAAAATAAGTTATTTGTAACATTTTTCAATGCCTATTCATTGTACTCTTGTTCCTAAATCAATAATTCCATTACCAAATATGACTAATTACTGGTTTTTAACTTTTGATAATAATACACTCAATATACACATATTTGTATATATATATATATATATATATATATA